>NJDC01002426.1:73341-101793 GCA_002245475.1 Calephelis virginiensis
AGGCAACTAGGCACTTATCCAAACCACGAAAACGTTGTTTTTATTAAAGAAAAAAGTATTTTTATGTCCGCAATCCCGAAGATCTAGACAGAGGTACAACCTACGTGTAGTCGAAGACACTAAGTATCACAATATGAGAAAGTGGCAAACCTTTTGCCAACCGGGCAACGTTGTTTTTATTACAAAAAAGAACACATTTTCTTTTGGTTGCCTTATCCAGGAATCGAACCAACACGTTATTTCTTGAAGCTACACCAGACTATAACCGCTACACCCGAAGCGATTTTTTATTAGAACATTTAAAATCGACCCGAGAAACGAGTCTAACACCTCACATCGACACCAAACCACTTAACTAGTAAGAGGGGATAATAGTATATTATAATATAGAAACTTCATAGCCTCGTTTCTAATTATGTTGGGAGTCTACTCTGGGAGACTTTCCACTATAAAAAAATACAAGAGTCTGGCTTTTTCTAGATCTCTGACTATTGGCCGCAATCAGAGACTTCAATTTCCTTTCAATCAATCATTAAGTCCCCGTGTTGGTCCGGGCTCCTTTGCAGAATAAACCATCTGCCTTCCTTGCCAGGCAGCTTGTAAAAGGCGAGCATAGGCTTACCGTCACTAGCACCGTGACATCTGACTAGGTAGTAGAGTTTCGCAGCGACTCGCCCGGATTGGTACCACCGCCTTATCTATTCCTGCCGCCATAACGTCATGACGTGTTCCGGTTCGGAGAGTAAGGTAGCCGGTAAACATACTTTTGCTCGAGGCCTGACATCCCGACCTCAGGTTGGCAACGCCCCATTACAAGTTTTGGTATCTAGGCGGCGTGAATTTCTTACCATCAGGAAATCCGTCTGCTTGTTTGCCTTCCTATATCATAAAAAAAATTAAGGTTTAATTGACGTCTCTAAGAGTAGCCGTAAAAGTGCTATTCCAGACACTCTACTACTTTCATAGCAAATGTTTTCAAAACATTACAAACCGTTTTACCACAAACTAACTATTAACTGGTCATTTTAGATTAAAACCTTCGTTGTGACCTACGTTGAAAATAACATAACCTATTTTTTGTTACAAGCACTTCAAACTCATTTTATAGCATATTACAAATTAGTTTAACGACTACATCTTATAAACATATTGAACATCGTGTGACCCATGCCATAGGGTTGTTGGGGTTTTAATGGTTCTGTTGCTGGCTTTATCAGTAACGCTGATGGTCAGTGGGCAAATTTAGGTCAGCGGTCAATCGCGATAGTGGTAAGCACGGTTGCGATTATATGAAAATTAATTGGTCTCAGGCTTTGAATTACAAATCTAAAAGTACCTAAAGCTCTGCCGATGTATACTTATAGCCATAATTTCGCTCCATTTCCCGTGACCTGCTTTTGTGATTATTACTCAAAGTAATTTGTTTTTTTATCCTATAAGTGTACCTAAAGAGATTTTATAAGACATTAAAAGTCAAATATATATAAATGTTATTATATTTTAAACGGAAAAAGAGGGGTGCTATAAGTTTGACTGAGTGTCTGTGGCATCATGACTTTTGAATGGAGGGACAGATTGTGGTACGGATTCTTTAATTATTTATTATTCGATAGCTGATGTAATCGACAAGGATCTTAGCTACATTACTTACATCTTAGTTCTGTAGAGAATTATTAAAATTTAAACTTCAGTGTTATTATTCTAGTTTACTGTCTGGTTGTAAGAAGCAAAAGTTTTATTTGTACTTGAATTTGAATTTAAATGCGTTTTTTTGTTTTTTTTTTCGTAATTATTGAGTTTCGTGTAAAACTTGTCAATTTTAATAATAATAGAACAAAATTAAATTTGGTTCAGTAACAGTGCAAACCGAAAAAAAAAACCGAAGTATCCTCAGCACTTTGGCAATCCAGAGAAACAGCAGCCAGGCCGCAGAAGAGTATTTAGCAAGGGCAACTTAGCAAGACCGCTGCGTGCAGCTGACTGGATGACGTCGGAAGATTGTAACTGCCCAAGAGATTGATTTAAAGCTACAAAACTCAAGCGGTATTGTTGTTAGCTCTCAAACAGTTTGACCATTTGTGACAGATTTCTACCATTAGGGCAGATTTTGCTCCATTTTAGCAATGGCAGATTAAGCTGAGGATCTAAAAAAGTGGCACACTTTGGCAGATTTCAAGAACATATTATTTTAGAAATACTTTCGTGCATATTAATGTTTCTGATTAAAATACGACTATGCAATCCATTTGATCCAAAAAAGTGGCACACTTTGGTAGATTTTAAGAAAACATTATTATTTTATAAGTAAATTTGTGTATATTAATATTGCAGATTATAATACGAGTATGTGAATGGATCTTCAAAGTATCATATCAAATTATCAAAATATTTTGATATAACATTTTTATAAGATGAGACCATAAGATGACTTGCTTTGTAAAAACGTTGTAAAATGTTCTTCTGTTCTCTCTACAAGCTACAGATTTACACCTAGGATTACACCTTTTGTCGCTCTTATAACTGGTAGATATGATAGATAAATCATGATCGGTAAATACATATTTCACCTTATGCACGTGAAAATGGACAAGCCATATATTTTGCTTTACATTTGATTTGAGCTGTAAAGGCATGAAGTTACAGCTTGTAGAGTAAAAGAGCTTAGCTTAGAGTGAGAAGCTTTGCTCTACATGACGTCGTAAATCATTATTGCAATACGATTCAATGGTCTTGCTAAAAGTATCTTCTTCACGCCCATATCCCCGAAGAGGTAGGCAGAGGTACAACCAAGGCACCCACGACTAGCCGAAGACACTAAGTCCCTCAATGTGATAGGTGGCAAGCCTATCGCCAACCGGGCACATTTCCAATCCCGACCAACATTTTTTTTATCTTCTTCTTCGTCTTGCTAATATTTCATTAACAATAATTGGCATAAAAATATATTTTGTTAGATCTCATTCATTTTTGCAAGTATAACATTAATTTCTAAGTGATATAAAACTATCGTTTTTCGTGCTACAGAGTATGTTTAACGGCAAACGAGCACACGGATTTCTTGATAGTAAGAAATTAACGCCGCCCAGAGACACCAAAGATGGTAATGGTGCGTCGCCAACCTGAGGCCGGGATATCAGGCCTCGAGTGTAAGTACATTTACCGTCAACCTTATCCTCCGTATTGGAACATATATTATGGCAAGCATTGACGTTATAGCGGTAGGTATAGATAAGGCGGTGTTACCAATCCAGGCAAGTCGATGTGAAATTCTACTACCTAGTCAGATGTCGCGGTGTTAGTGACAGTAAGCCTATGCTCTTTTACGAACTGCATGGCAGGAAGGCAGATGGTCTATTCTGCAAAACCAAACCAACTAACAATAAATAAACGGAGTAGATCCAGAAATATTTATTCTATTTAACAATCACGAGCGTGAGATAGTGCACACAAGTCTTTAAAAACATTCTGCGTATTTGCTAGTGTGTTCGGTGTTTTTAAAACTATCTAGTTTGTCGCAAAAGATTTTTAAAATATTTTTGTGTGAAAAGATTTTTAAGTTTTTTTCGTTTTTGTACTTATATATTTTTACATACATATTCAGCTTTCTAGAACTTCAGGGAGTAGTTGTGATTAAATCGCCTCTGTGGTCTAGCGGTCCCGGTGTTTGATTTGACTGCATGAGGTCCTGGGTTCGAATCCCGGGTCGGCCAACATAAAGAAAATTGGATTTTCCCAATTTTATAATTTAAAAAAATGTTGGTCGGGATTGGAAATGTGCCCGGTTGGCAAAAGGCGTGCCACCTATCACATTGTGGGACTTAGTGTCTTCGGCTAGTCGTGGGTGCGTTGGTTGTACCTCTGCCTACTTCTTCGGGGATATGGGCGTGAAGATACTAAATTTCTATGATTGTATAAACACCCATCCCTTAATTTATGCGTTAGGGGTATAAAAGTTTCAAAATTGTTGTGTTGTTTGTCTACTAATATAAGCTTATTTACCGAATTTAAGCGTTTTAGGACTTCAGGAACTACCATATGAATTTTGATGATCATATGCGTGTTGAAGTTGTTACAAAATTATTTAAGCATTCCAACATATTCTACCACATTTTGGTGTGCAAAGATTTTAATATTTAAAAAAATAATTATTTAATTATGTAAGTAAAAAGTATCTTCATGCCCATAACCCCGAAGAGGTAGGCAGAGGTACAACCAAGGCACCCACGACTACCCGAAGACACTATGTCCCACAATGTGATAGGTGGCAAGCCTATCGCCAACCGGGCACATTTCCAATCCCGACCAACATTTCTTTTTTTTTAATTAGAAAATTGGAAAAATCCAATTTTCTTCATGTTGGCCGACCCGGGATTCGAACCCAGGACCTTATGCAGTCAAGTCCAACACCCGAACCGCTAGACCACAGAGGCGATTATGTAAGTAGGTACAAATTATTTAATTTAATTGTGTTTTTTATAAAAATAACAGGATTACAAAAATAAATTTAACAGGATCCGAGAAATGCGAAAGGGCATGCTCCGCTGGTTCGATCATGTGGAAAGAATGTCAGAAGAAAGATTGACAAAGCAGATATACAATGCGAATGTGGATATATGTAGGTACCCGGGGAGACTAAGGTTGACATTCCACGACCAGATCACTTGGATATTATCCGAAGGTGGTGTCAAGAGTCTCCGAAACCGGCGTGATTTGTTGAAAAGGGTAATGAATGTGAAATAAGCCAGACAAGTTTGTCAGGATCGTGAAGTCTGGCACTCGATACTCTCTGCCACCCTATAAGGGACTTGGCGTGAAGATATGTATGTGTGTATGTATATATAAATTTAACCCTTTCTACAATGAAATCGGGAGTTTTAGATATCAATAACATCTAAAGTAGAAGCGCCATACAGTTCAAACATTACGCGTTTCATAGGTATACTACAAACATCGTATAATGAAAATATTGTTTATCTGGTCTAATCCAAGGCCAAGTATTTAAGTAGTAAGTAAGTAAGTATCTTCATGCCCATATCCCCGAAGAGGTAGGCAAAGGCACAACCAGGGCACCCAAGACTAGCCGAAGACACTAAGTCCCACAATGTGATAGGTGGCAACTGGCAAGCCTATCGCCAACCGGGCACATATCCAATCCCAAGTAACTTTTTTTTATTAGAAAATTGGATAAACCCAATTTTTTTTGTTGCCCGACGTGTTGTTACCTCAAAGAAAATGAAGAAATGCTTCGATAAAATCTAGGTAAGTAGTGCTCTCCCACTCCACTTTGCTAGTCTTGGCGGTGGCACTCACGTGCCCTTGGACCCGGCATTACAAACTTTGCAAAATCGAACACGGAAAACTGGGTAAATTGAACTGAACAAAAATATTAAGAAGACCATGCATAACTGCACACCTCGAAATGTTTTTGATTATATTCGTTTAAGGATGTTATACAGAAATGTCACAACGCAATGTCAAGTTTTCCTTTATTAATTTTATAGCTTCAAACACATTTTATTACTACTGAAACATAGACAGTTCCTAATGTGTTAAGATATTTAAATACGTATACAGTAGCTCTCATTCCCTATTAATTTACCCCTTGGGGGGTGCCCTACTTGAAAACCGTTGATCTATATCTTGAACTGATGTGATTATTTTATTACTTAAAAATAAATTTAAAGAGTGATTTTTTTTTTATTTGATATTGGAACTTGGAAGTCAAACAGGCAGACGGATTTCCTGATATTAAGAAATTCCCGTCGCTTAGATACATCAAAGGTGGTAATGGTGCGTTGCCAACTTACGACCGGGATGTTAGGCCTCGAGCAAAAGTAAGGAGCAAGGAGACGGATTTCATAATGGTAAGAAATTCACACCGCCTAGAGACACCAAAGATGGTAATGGTGCGTTGCCAATCAGAGGCCGTGATGGTAGGCCTCGAGCAAAAGTAAGTTTACCGGCTACCTTACCCTCCGAACTGGAACACGTCATGACGTTACGGCGGCAGGAATAGCTAAGGCGGTGGTACCAATCCGGGTGAGTCGCTGCGAAACTCTATGCCTATGCTCTATGCTATAAGCCTATGCTCGCCTTTTAACGAGCTGCCTGGCAGGAAAGCAGATGGTCTATTCTGCAAAGGAGCCCGGGACCTACACGGGGAAGAAATAATAAAATTAAACAATTTAAATAGCTTGTCCGTAAATTGTAGCTAAGAACCATCTCGATCACGCCACCTTTTACATTAATTTCAAAAACAATTACAATGAAAAAAAATAGACAAAAATTGCAAAAACCCTTCAACTGAAGTAAAAGATTATGAAATGCTTAGTAATATTGTATATTTAAATAGTTTATAAACCAACGAAATCTAAATCTTTTTGTCAGTGGAAAATCAATTCAATAGTACTGTAATTTTACGGCAACACCATTAATAGTTTAAGAAAATAGTGGCTGTGATATACAGATGGAAGGACATTTCGAATATAGAAAGGTTCCGTTTATAGCTTTGGGCTACAGAACCCAAATAGAAGCCTCTGTG
This sequence comes from Calephelis virginiensis, assembly GCA_002245475.1. Taxonomy (NCBI): domain Eukaryota; kingdom Metazoa; phylum Arthropoda; class Insecta; order Lepidoptera; family Riodinidae; genus Calephelis; species Calephelis virginiensis. The sequence goes on from NJDC01002426.1 coordinate 79,883, forward strand.
CACCAATAAATACATTAAAGTCAGTTTAAGATTCATGTCTCTTTAATTTATTTTTCATGAGAAAAGTGCTGAACGAATTTCACTTAGTTTTTAGTACATTGTAACCTATAATAACTATCTTTTGATAAAACTAGTCTAAAAATATCTTTGATTGAAAAATTGTGTAATTTAATACCGGTAAAATTATTATGCATTTCAATTAGATACCTACTTGTTGCAATTTATTTTTTTCTAGAAACAAAAGAATATCACTTTGACAATGTCATGCTCTTTTAACTTCTACTTAATAACTAGGTATATCTCTACTTACCAATGCGAAACAAGATGCTGTTTCTGAACTTACATCAATTATAAACAGAGTTTCATTTTTTAAGCACATGACACACAAATATTTTAAAACACATCGAAAATACGTAAATGTATTTTATTTACATGTCTATATTCATTGTTCACTCAAATTAAACTAACATTTCAGTCATTTGTTTAACATTTTTAAAATTGTATTCCATAATACGTAGGGTTGATAAAGCAATAGCGTGCCGACTATGACAATGGGTTGCTATGGTTACTAGTTGGACTCGTGTGTCTGTTATAGTACTTGTGTTATGTTGTAAATGCTTAGGGGAAAGAGATACAGTCGGCACTATAAACTAAATTATTATATCATAAATCACATTAATCTACTTCCCCACTAAAAAAATATGAAAATAAGTATTGCTGTTGAAAAGAACTGTCAGTTTTCTAGCCAGTTCTTTCTCCCAATTACAGCCTTCAAAACTGGGTATAGTCATTAATGATGATTAATAAAAGCCATTTCTTTAAAAAAATATATATTGAAGATTTTACAGAAAACAACGGTTTTTGGGTCGCATGTGGCATTGTATTTTTATTTTAATTCGCAGAAAAATAAGACCTAAAGTAAAGACGCTTAATTCTTATAACTACAACATTTGTTGTCACTCTTCTTTTTTAGAAGAAAGAAGAATTGATAAGGTTAAGGTTCCAACGATAGAAGTCTAAATACACCATTACTAAACAATATTGAATCGCGTCATAAAATTGATAAAAATTACTTTCAACTTACAGATACTTACGTATGTATGGTTGTCAGATACTTACTATAAATAATTTGATTTTTAAAGAAGTCGGTTTAGAGATTACTGATATTTTTTCTCTGGCTGAGCACTCTGGTCGTTCACGTTGTAAGAGTTTCTAGACGACAGTAGTATTTCGAAAAAAAAATTGCTGATCTTAAATCTATTGAGTATGTTTGTTTAATACTCGAAGATTAAAACCAAATAATTTAATTTACTTATGGAAGTATAGAGGTTCAATTTAAAATCAATCTAAATTATATCCAAATCGAAACATAGATATCTCTTTAACTAAAACAAAAAACCGCAGGCGCTGATTGCTTTTATTGTAGTAGGTTTGTAAATCTTAATTGTGATAATACCTAGATATCAGAAATAAACTTTCAGTTTGTTACATTTCAGAGATAAAATCGAGCTATGGCCTAAGCTTTCTAAAATGGTAGAAGTAAGGACTACGAAAAAAATACACTTTTTTATATGATAAGACAGCAAACCAACACACGATTTTCCTGATTTTAACAGGCGACTGCGCTCTACAGTGGATACGAACACTATAGATGTTATAGGTGCACTTTATAAGTTGTTGATCATTTTAATCATTTCAATTAGGCATTTATCGACAAACTTCGTCGCAGTACTGTGAAACATGACACTCTCATTATGGCGGCAGGCATAGGCCTGCAAGCAGTGGATCCCTTTTCAGACAAGTGCCAGCATGATGCTCTTTCACCTGTGATCTTGTTGGTAACGACCCATTTGACTTTTGGTGGCTTCTTACGACCTGTCTGGCAGGAAAGCATAAGGGCTATTTCTACACAGAAGACCCGGACCAACACGGGGAAAATGATTATTAACATATTGTGAACAAATGATGAAATCTATTTCCTCCACATTTGCCTGATTTGCCTGGAGTTGACTGTACAATAATAACAATGCAGTGGACGATGAGTCAGCTAATGACCACCTTCAAAGTTGAGGTCAAGGTGTATTCAATGACGTGTTACATAGGCTTCACAAATATATTAACTATGACCGATTGTAAACCATTTATTACCCCTTACGGAAAAAAGGGGTGTTGTAAGTTTGACCAGTCTCTGTATGTATGTGTGTGTGTGTATGTGTGTGTGTGTGTGTTTATGTGTATGGCAAGATAGCTTTTGAAGGGATGGACCGATTTCAATGTGTTTTTTTTTTGTTTTAAAAGTGACGTGATCGAGATGCCTCTTAGCAACATTGCATATAGGTTGTGTCGAAGGTTATTGTTTTTTTTTTATTTTTGTGTTAATGATGTTGGTATGGAAAGGGTAACAAGCAGATGATTTGTTATAAATTCAATAGTTACTAAGGCAGTATTGTTGTGTAGGTGTACATAGGCGTACCTATACTTATTTACCTATATAGGTGTCTTATCTACTCTACCCTAGCCAATCTAGAAAGCAGCAACGTCATGTTATAGTGGTAGGAATAGGTACAACGATAGTATCTATTAGAGCACTCTACCGTTTGTGGGTTTCTATACTTTCATCAGTCAAGGTCACGGTGTTCGTGACAAGTAAACCTCAGCCAGCAGATGCTCCCTTATGAGTTCCTTGGTAACAAATCGTTGACCAGTACATACTCTCAAACGAGTCAGGATTCTAGGAAAACAATTAATTTTTTAATTTTATACTATATCTGTCGAACCCGACTAATTTTGTTCTGCCATATACAAATTCTGCAAATGCAAATACCTACCACATATACATAAAAAATATAATTTGATCGCCTCTGTAGTCTGGCAGTCCGGCGTCGGACTTGACTTCTTGAGGTCCCCGGTTCGACCAACAAAAAAAATTGTGTATTTTCAATTTTCTAATAAATAACGTTGCCGGTATTGGATATGTGCCCGATTGGCGATAAGATTACCACCTATCTCTTAGTGGGAATTGGTGTCTTGTCTTTGCCTAGTCGTGGGTGAACTGGTTGTGCCTCTTCCTACTTCTTCAGGGATATGGGCGTGAAGATACTTTTTTATAAAATAAGATTGAGCCCTTTCGGAGGATTACAAATCCCATGTATTGTATTGTATATAAGTATTGTAGTCTTTGTTCCATGTCAAGTTCCCATGTTAACTAAAACCAGAGATTAGTAAATAAATTTAATGTCTTTGGTAAAACATGGGATTTTATATACTATATATGTTAATCAGTACGAGCCTTTAATATCTATGGTGGCTCTATGCTATGGTTGTCCTTACTATCAGGAGAGCAGTGTGCTTATTTGCTATCTTAGATCCATCACACACATGCGGAATTCATTTACAGAATCCCGTTTCTAAAATTCGAAACAATATTTTCATCCATACAAATCCACTCAAATTCCGTACCGAAAAAATCCGAATGTATGTGCTTGCTCCATTTGCATGGATGTATTGCGTTCGAATTTTTTTCGAAACGGAATTCAGTAACAATATTCTGAAAGTGTGTCGCAGCCCTTATATCATTAAGTGGCCACGGACAAGACTGAATCACCCACAAAGCGTTGCGGAGAAGCAAATAGAGATTACTGTTACATGTATATGGTCATGTACATGTTACATGTACATGACCATATACATGAAGGAAGCAAGACAGGTTTGTCAGGATCGTGAGGTCTGGCACTCGATACTCTCTGCCTACCCCGTAAGGGACTTGGCGTGAAGATATGTATGTATGTATGTATGTATGTATATGACTGGATGCCTCATAAATAAATAATAAAAATAAATAATTATAAATATCCATGGACAAGTAATAATAATACATTATAATGTTACACAAGCAAAAAAATAACTTTCTTTTTCATAATATCTTCCCGCCTGTATACCATTATAAACCATAATAGATTTTGAGGAGCACAACCAGGGCATCTACTACTAGCTACTACAATTTGATAGGTAGGAAACCTTCATAACCGGGCAAATATCCCTTGAAACATTGTCAAGTACAAAGTTGTAAAAATAATAAGATAGAACTGAAAAATACTGGTTGTATACCGTTGAAATCAATTTTCGTCGAAAAGACCACTTGTTCTAGTACTGTGCTGCAACTAGAACGGCTAGAGATCCACCGCCCTACCTATTCCTGCCGCTATAATGACAAACGGCCAATGTTAATAATGTATCTCAATCTAATGGATTTCAAGCAATCTAGATAGCTGCGTATCCGCCGGCCTATCCAATACCTACTTGCCATATTTATCCTGTCCACAGATCTGTTATTGGCAAGCGATAACATAAAAATGGATCAAAATACTCAAAATAATTTTTTTTTTTCTTTTTGGATCAAAATATCAACTTGGACAGCAAGTTTTGGATTAGGATTGATTATTAATCGGCCAATATTAATGTCATGTTCCGGGCCGGGGAGTAGGGTTATATAATAGGCGTAACATCCCGACCACAGGACATCGACGCACCTGTAACATCAATAGTGTTTATAAGCCACGGTTATCTCTTATTATCAGAAGAACCGTGTGCTTTTTCACTGACATCTCACATAAAAAAATTCACTATGATCTACAAATCCTCCGTGTTGGTTGGTCTCCTACGTAGAACAGACTATCTGTTTCCGTGCCAAGCAACTCGTAAAAGGTGAGCAAAGATAGCAAAGAGCAATAACTAAAAATATCACAGATGGTAGAATGGTGCAAATCGTCCAGGAACCGCCGCCTTTCCTGTTCCTGCCGCCATAAAGACTGTGTTCCAGTCCGAAGGGTAGGCTTATTGCGCACAATAAGCCTAAAATCCCTGCCACAGGACAGCGATGCACCTTTAATATCTATGACGTTTTATAGGTCCATGGTTGTATCATATCACAAGGAAAGCCTTGCGCTTAGTTGCTAATTTATTACATGCACAATTAAAAGCAGTAAAATTGCATAAACCGTTTTTTTCTTTCTTTCGTAAGGTCTAAGCATTAGCGTAAGCGTTTTGCCATTAGCCAAGCACAAATTTGCATTAATTTGCATCAAATTCACCAAAATTGGCTTTCAATTATAATTAGTCATAAGTCGTCAATAAGTCATGCCCGGGTCTAGTGTAAAGCGGTGGACTCATTACTCAAGCTCATGTAGTAAGATTTGGCGGCAACGAGGAAATACATGATTAACTGATTTCTTCATGATTATTTGATTTGTGAACTTTCACCGAACAAAATTGTACGAAATGCCACCAAAATTGATATTTTCACTCAATATAAACACGAAATTCAATATTTATGAAAAAATTTCCACCATCTTTTCTCTAGTTGGCCCCAAAACCCGCGTAAACCGTATCCAATCGTACCGTCTCAAACAGTATTTCCTTGGGTTCCACGTCGCAATTTTATTCTTCTTTTTCGAAAGATTGCAAATATTTAAGAAATAGTCCCACATTAATTTCATCAACATCCTACTTATTTTTGAGATACACTTAATAATGCAAACATTTGACCTATCTTTCTAAAAAAGAACTATCAAAATTAGTTGGCTATTAATAAACAAAATAATTGACCCAGAAACAAACAAAACAAAAATGCAAAAAAAAACATATTGAAAACCTCCTCCTTTTTCGAGTCGGTTAAAAATTGAATATGTTTTTTCTAGATTTTCTCTATTTTACTTTTGAAGTTAGAAAAGGGGGCACGCACAAAAAAAGGCATTTCAAAAATAAATTATTTTATCAAGTATTAATAATCCAAAAAAGAACTCATGCCTATAGAAAACATATTTCTTATTATAAAGGCTTACGATTTTTTTTTTATTTCAGCACTTATTTGTAATATTTCTTTTACATCCGGGTGGGCAAAATATTGCATTTTGTGAAAACCTCGTATCAAGGTTGGCGAACGCACATTCCACTATAAGTGTTGTAGCATTAACCTCTAAGGTCGCTGGTGGAAACTCCTTGCCACATGGACTGCTCGATCCTAGTGATTCACATCGTTCATTCAACATAACCTTATTATCTTCCACACATGGGTTCTTGACACAAATTGGTATAACTGACTTCAATGGGAGTATTAGATACTGTCCCTCATTGCAAGGACCTTTTCGGAACGCGGGCCAGCATTTGTCCGTCGGAGGATAATACAGATGTCCTGGAACCAAAAGATACATCGTTTCAGGTGAACGAAAATCTCTCAAAAAACAGTCAAGTACGAAACAAAGGTTCGTGCGCTCCTACTCAATACATTTACTAAAGAAATACATGAATACAGAAGTTCATATTTTTAAATGAAAAATTTTAAAAGAAACACTTTTACTGTTGTGTACTGTTTTTGTTTTAAATATCATCAACTAATAACAGCATCATCAGAGCTAAAACTAAAACTACTCCGTAGTACTCAAGGTAATTTAAGTTTTAACCCTGATGATGCTGCTATAAACGAAACCGGTAGGCTATTTATAAAATTATAAATTGTAAGTGATAGGTAAACAGTACAAGTGTTTCTTCACTTGAAACTATGAATGTTTGGAAGTTTTACTAAGCGCCAGCGATGGAAAATATCGAATATATTAGAAGTGTTGACAGATTATTAAAATTCCTTTTAAAGACTTTTCTAGCGTTTTTCTAGACGTTGATAGCAACTCGAAAAATAATGTGACGTCATTCTAAATCCAACATGGCGGATCATCCCAGATGGCAAAACAATTTTTTAATGCACTTCTACATTATGGGTATCAAAGGCAAACGACCTTACAACAATGATGCATTGAATGAGATAAACAGAAAAGAAGCCTAGCCCGCGTTAACTAAAAAATAAAAAATAAATTAAAAGCAAAAAAACTTTTTGCAAAAAGGTTTTATTTAAACGTTCTAAAAAGAAAAAAAAATTCTATAAAAAATACTAAGTATGAAATTACAACCTTATTATACGCAACTTAGCCCACTGTAATAATGTCATAAATCCGAAAATTTATATGTTTGTTACTCCTTCACGCAATGAAATTTCATGAAATTCGGTATACATATAGAGGGTAACTTGGATTAACACGTCATGTTCCTGTGGGATCATTAACCACGCGAGCAACGCTGCGGACAACAGTTTGTATGATCATAAAAGCTTGTCGGGATTATCAATATTTAATTAAATTTTAATCATTTAAACTTAGCAGATTTTACAAATATATATGAGTAGGTAGGTAAGTAGTATCAATTACTAGGTTATTTACACAAGCGAATCGCGAAAATCGCGAATCGCGAAACCTTTATGATTATATAAGTTGTGTATAATGAGATTGTAAGTCCATAGTAAACATTTTTTAAATAAAAAAATATTTTCTAGTTTTTGCAGCGTTTAAACCTAATTAGGCAAACGATAACAATATAAATTATTGTAATACATTTATACTAACATTAGTATATTATAAATGCGCAGTCTATCTGTTTTACTACTTTCACGGCTAAACCGGTTCACCGATTTTGATAGACATAAAGCTCGAGTTAAATTATAGACATTTTTTTTCCAAAAATCACCTTAAAAAAACATGGGTTGCACTTTGGGAGTGCCGGCAAAAGTTAATAATTGTTTTGCATTTTTGATATTTTGGAATAGTTCGAGAATAATTTTGCACGAATTGCTTTAATCATTAGTATGAAAGTACTATAATTGATGTGGTAGAATACAATATTCATTTATTGTGCTATCGTACACAAACATGACAACACGAACATTCGCGCAAGTGCCCTGCGCCGTCTTATTCGTTCCTACGATCTGACGCGAGTTTAGAAGTTTTTACTCACTCCAAAAAAAAAGTGAGTAACGCCGCTAAAGAAGTTTTCACTTCAAAAAGTTTGTATGAAATTCGTAATAATTTTACATAGACTAACCATAGTGGAAGTATATCCTCGTTGGTCGAGGGGCTAGCGTTCACGTAACTGAACCGATCAACCGCGAGTTTTAGGTTCAACTCCCTTTGGTGGCAGGCATTTGTGTGATGAACATTTAGATGTCTGCATTTCCGGGTCTGGGTGTTAATTAAATTTATCATAGTATCTATTTAAGTGGTTGTGCCTCTGCCTACCTCTTCGGGGATATAGACGTGAAGATACTTACCATTTAAGTATTTTTATGTATTAGAATCGTTGACTAAGACCCATAACATGAGCTATATAACTTTGCTTACTTTGGAATTACGTTTAATTTGTGTAACTTGTCCAGGGATATAATATTATAAATTTCTTTTATTTTTATTATATGCTCGTACTTATAGCCTGATACTAATAAAACCAAATGGAAACCAAAGGTGTTAATAATACCTACTAGAAGCAGACAAAATAAGCTTCTTGCATAAGTACATAAGTTTATATATCAACTTCTCTCCAGACCGGAACACAAAGGTGGTAAAAACTGACGATGTGTCATCAGGCTATTTCGGGCCCAGAAAGGCCTAACGATGTTTCTAAAGAAATGCGTGAGACACTTGTCAAAAATAACACGCCTTGTTATACCTGGGCGACAGTCACAGATCCAGTCGTCCTTCTGATCGCCAGGGTAGAACAACTCATTCTCTGGACACATGGACGGTAAAAATACAGGATAGCGGTTCTGAAATGTAAAACATTAAAGATACTTTACTTAGGCTTCCATAAAAAATGATGTTAGTCTGGCTTTTGAAAATTGTAGCACGTATTTTTTTTAAGTCACAAGTTTTGTAGTTTAGAAATAACAGACACGATAACACTTAGAATAATGTTACCAAATAACTTGAAATCCGAAATGTAGAGAAAAATTTTTGAACGTGCAGGTCATTCACGCTAAGATGCCCTGCACGGTAGGCAGACAGTATGGAGTGTCAAGTAAACAAAGTTCGCTGGGTCGGCTAGTTATAAGACCTATAAATGTGATAGAAAGAAACATTGCGGCATATTACTGTAAAAAAAATATCTTCACGCCCATATCTTCGAAGAAGTAGGCAGAGGCACAACCAGGGCACCCACGACTAGCCGAAGACACTAAGTCCCACAATGTGATAGGTGGCAAGTCTAACGGGGCACATATCCAATTCCAAGCAAAATTTTTTGCGTGACAACGTCTTAAATTAGGTTGTGCTCGGAGTCACTCTTGAAAAAGTGTAACGCCCGCTCACGTCTGTTACGATGTGTCACCGAACGAGAGAGAGGCCCGCCGGACCGGTACAATGTTTTAGTAAACAAAATATATTTCTATAGTTAAAATGTGTGCATTTCTTATTTTCATTCAATTCCTTGTTCCTGTTGTGCAATTTGATAATATTGGTATTAATAAATATTCTACCGAGAAAAAGACGTTGTCACGTAAAATCTTCGCCCGTAAAACCGACTTTACAGGCAACCATTTTTTTTTTAGAAAATTGGTAAACCCAAATTTTATTTTTGTTACCCGACCTGGGATTGTTACTGTATTACTTGTTAAACAGTATTACTGCTTTTATTATTTAACTGTACAGTATCTGTGATTGTTTTAAAAACAATGTTTTAGTTGCATAACCTTAAACTTGTAAGCCCTAAAACATTTTCTGAAAAAAATTCGGTTTACATAATATGTAATAATATTATTATTATTACAAAGGTGTGGCTATAGAACAATTATAGGATCTAGCTCTAATATCGCCCGTAAAACAAGCACTGTTCAAATGTAACTTACAAAAACCGCATGTGTGAACAGCCGTCAAAAGTTACTTTGGTTAAAAACTATTAAATTGTTTACTTTTCTGTGAAGGCATTATGCAAAATGTGGGCCGAGGTTACAAAACAAGGTCAAACCTTAAATAAGTGGCTTCAATGTGAAAGTGACTTTTTCATGAACATATAGGCAAGTACAGCGATAAAACATTGGGACGAAAACGAAATATTTACCCCCAGCACGCACGTAGACACGGATCATATCAAAAAAACCTATAGATTTTTTACAAACATTAATCTATAGTATTATTTCAAATCGTCATGTAATTGTTAAAACTTGTGAGATGTTATAAATATTATTGAATTAGTTGCCAAACACATTCTTCATAACATGACATGCAAATATAAAGTACTAGCTTTTACTTCGCTCGAATTCAAGTGATTGAAAAAGTATCCTTTATTATTCTTAGAATATACATGATTACTTACTTGCTTTTTACATTAAAATGTACCCCATATAATGTAATAGTATGTATAATGTAACATACGCTTCACGGCAAGTCCCTTACGGTGTAGACAGAGAGTATCAAATGCCAGACCTCACGATCCTGACAAACCTGTCTAGGTTCCTTTACATTCTTCATACAAACACGCCAGTTTTGGAGACTCTTGACACCACCCTCGTATAATATTCGATTGATCTGATCGTGGAATATCGGCCTTGGTCTCCCCGGGTACCTACATCCATCCATATTCGCGTTGTATATTTGCTTTGTCAATCTATCATCAGTCATTCTTTCCACATGACCGAACCAGCGGAGCATGCCTTTCGCGTTTTAACACCAACACTTTCTTTTAACCCCACTCTTTCTCAGATCTCACGGTTACGAATCCGGCCAGCGAGCGTTACACAGATTTTCCGTAGCACTCTCATTTCGACCGCATCTATCCTACTCTCATGCTTTTCCTGACATACCCAATTCTTGCTTCCATGCAATAACGTTGGAATAAGCACAGAATTATGCAAAGCGAGTCTAGCTTTTTGACTCAAAACCTCGCTTTAAAATAGCTCACCCAACGCTCCATTCACATTACTCCCTGCACTCACTGTCCTCTCTACATCCGCGGTGTACCGTCCATCCCTGCTAAAAGCACAACCAAGATATATGTTTACAATCTCCTTCCATAACTGTGTCCAGTGTTTGCAGCTCAGATGGTGTAGAGCCCAAAAGTACAGCATCATCTGCATAAAGCAGGCAGTTCACCACTTGGTCACCCATACGCATTCCCACATTCAATGATCTTAACCTTTGAAGACATTTGTCCAAATATAAGATAAACAAGCGTGCTGACAACACACAACCCTGCTTGACGCCAATATTAACATCAAACCAAGGCGATATGTTGCCATCCACCCGCACGCATGCTTTACAGTCTAAATACATTGACTGCACCGCACGCAGCAGGGACCCGACTATCCCATAATCTGGCAAAATGTACCAAAGTTCCTTACGTACAACCCTGTTTGCGCTGGGATTAAATGAAGAACAACTAGTCAATAGGTCTGTGCGTCTATTCTCAATAGTACATTAATAATAGTGGTAAAATATAGCGATGACACGTAGCGCCCGTTCGGACGCGTTCTGCTCAATGGCGGGTGGCGGGCGACCGCACGCCGCTCGCCGGTCTAACACCTTTCCCCCACGCTTCAGCCACTACGTGATTAACATGCTCCCTCCCTGGAAAGTCTTGCTTTCTAGAGATTTGTTATCATTTACCGGCAGGATACAGATCTTGCTGAGGGCTCTGCGTATGACTCCTTTGGTGGTGGTAACATCCACGACTCTACATATGCCGTCTGCTCCAAGGTAACGTTTCGAAATGCGGCCAAGGATCCACTTCATCGGCGGGAGGTGATCATCCTAGACTACCACCATATCTCCAACACTAAGGCGCTGACTGCTTGAGTGGCGCCACTTGACGCGCTGTTGCAACTCGGAAAGAAATTCTTGTGACCATCGTGCCCAGAAGTGCTGCCTTATGTTTTCCAAATGCTGGTATCTATTTATGGTGATTTTCTTGTTGGTAGGAGAAGCCAGTGACGTTAACGGACACCCGATTAGGAAATGACCCGGCGTTAAATGATTGAGATCCGACGGATCTGATGACATCGGTGCCAACCGACGAGAATTTAATATTGCCTCTATTTGTGTGAACAGAGTAGACAGTTATTCGAATGTGAGACTTCAATTACCTACTATGCGTTTTAAATGGAATTTTGCCGCCTTTACCCCTGCCTCCCAAATTCCGCCGAAATTCGGGCCAGAATTGCAGTCCAATGGACTGGCAGGGATCGCGACGTGCACGCTTCTGGCCAATGACCCCCTATAAGTTATAGGTATTGTAACAAAAACCCGACTTTGTTTTATAAGTACTTATATAGATACACATATAAAAGATTTCGATACATATTGCCCTTACCTTGTACCGCGACCTAAGGCTATTTACCTACCAAATCAATGGAAACACTACGAAATATTATGACAGAAGCGGCCTTTATGATATCTTAAATCTATTTCTTTACTAAAATGCATTAAAATAAACGGAAAACGGAACATACATACAAAAATTCACACTTTCGGATTTACCAAGAATTTATTAATGCCAACAAAGACCTACTCGTAATCATTATAATATTAACATGTGCCAAGCAAACACTTTGGACCCCTTTCTACGAAAATTGCGCGGGCGGAGGAGTATGAAAGGCACACTTATTTTTCACGTGTATATAAAGTGCAGAAAGCTAAATTTCAATAATAATGCTTTTAAGTGCATTACATCAATAACTAAAACATTACACAAACTGAGTACCATGCTGTCGACACACACACAAATAAAAATATTGATAACGATAAAAGATCACAGATGGCACATAAACTAGGTGGTAGAGTTTGGCAGCGACTCGCCCGGATTGGTACCACCGCCTTACCTATTCCTTCCGCCATAACGTCATGACGTGTTCCGGTTCGGAGGGTAAGGTAGCCGGTAAACTTACTTTTGCTCGAGGCCTAACATTACCGCCTTTGGTGTCTCTAGGCGGCGTGAATTTTAGGAAATCCGTCTGCTTGTTTGCCTTCCTATAATATAAAAAAAATGTATGAACGTAATTTAACGTAATTCCTATGGATAAGCCAATGAATTTAATAACCATATCTTATCTGTTGCCTATAGCAACAGGTATCAAAAACAACGATAATTTAAAATCTAAGTAGGTAATCGCCGCTGTGGTATAGCGGTCCGGCGTCGGACTTGCCTTCTTGAGGTACTGGGTTCGATTCCCGGATCGGACAACGAAAAAAAAATGCTTATTTCACATTTTCTAATAAAAAATAACGTTGGCCTGGATTGGATATGTGCCCGGTTGGCAATAGGCTTGCTACCTATCACATTGTAGGACTTAGTATCTTCAGCTAGTCATGGTTGCCCTGGTTGTGCCTCTGCCTGTTCGGGGATATGGGTGTGAAGATACTACTTTAATTCTAAGTTAAAAATCAATGTACCTGTTTATTCACCAATTCTAAATTTTCTTCAGGTTCCGGAAATCCAATTGAATCTTTGGCACTTTTTTGCAAAGATTCGACACCACACACAATAAAACTTATACAAATTAAATATTTCAATCTTAACATTATTTTCAAATAGTTATTTATCTTGAAACCTTAACCTTGTTACTATTGATATACTTATATACTGTTATATATATATTTGAACTTGATATTAATATATTTGTTAAACCATTGGACACAACTATTCTGATACAATGCTCAGATTAAACTAAAAACCAATTTATCTTAAGTCATTAATAGAACTAATCAAAATACAGCAGAATAAAAAATAGCAGCGTTTAAAAACCAGTTATATACACCACTATGTGGGTTCTGGGAAAAACAAATATTTGCAATGCTTATATTGATTTTTATCTTATGACCTTTAGTCTATGCCCGCATGTATGTTCGATAACCTATAAATTATTTACCAATTCCAAAAAGGAGGAGGTTATCAGTTCGCTTGTATGTTCACATTATGTACGTTTATTATGCGATTAGGCATGGAAATCGGTAGTTCTTTTTTTTAAATGGGAGGTCATTATTAAGAGGTCAAACATAAATTTAGTCAAGATCCAAAAAGTTATTTTTGAGTTATATTTAATAACTTGTTTGTACCTGGATAACGTGAAACTGAAAAGAAGTACGTTTTTAGTTATAGTACTCTTAAATTTTAATATTGCAATTGTTATGAATTAAATACTGTTCTCTACTTTTGCATAATTCTCTATTTTTATATAGTTTGCCTCTGTTATACAAGTATCTAGGTGTATTAAGAAACAAGGAAAACTGTTAACTAGTATTTTTTGTAATTAAGTCAATAATTAACTAAAAACCTCATCGTCATTCATTTTTTTCTCGGAAAATAAATTTTGCAGTGCGAAATAACGACTCTACGTACTTATAACTGTAAACTTATTTAGCTATCTCAAGGGAACCAGTTGAGACATCGTGATAAAAAGTAGACTATGTGCTTCAAGGTCTTAATCTATTTTTACGTTGAAATATATTAAAGTCACAATAAAATGACCTGATAAAAAAAAAACATTTATAAACACACATATTCACTACACACATTACAACAAAAACATGGGTTTCGTTTTTTTGTTTACAAAGTTTGAATAGTGTTTTGTATGAAAAGGGAAATTAATGTGAAGGACGCGAGGCAGGTTTGTCAGGATCGTGAGGTCTAGCACTCGATACTCTTTGCTTAGTCCGTAAGGGACTTGTCATGAAGTATGTATGTAATATTAAATCTTTATTATTTTTTTTAATTTTTAGTTTTGAAGGCGGTTTTTTTACGTACTTATCTAGTTATTTTTTGAGTTATGGTTTAGTAATAGTAATATAGTAATCATCGAAAACAAGAAAAATGTCTACTCGTATACAATAATCTACGAGGACCAATTATTTTTTAATGACTTATGTTAAGCGAACCTCGCAACAACTTCACCGGGCTTTGTGGGCCGAACAGAGTGCTCAGCCCGAGACATCATTATTTATATGGATTGGACTGTTCTCTACAAAGTCAGCAATAAGGGATGTCTCACGGGAGACCGTACCTCGACTTGGTGCTGCGTCTGGTTACTGGCTGGACTTGATGGAGGAATAGTTGTGGCTCGTCGGTCGGCGTTAGGCGCCGGGCGCAAGAGAGGTGTTCGTCGCCGGGACCGGCGGCGTCAGTGTAGTGTAGTTTCCTGTGAGTTAGTGTTTTTTGGATTGGGAGGGAGGCTTGCGTTAGCCGCGATTATTGGATCCGGTGGGTCCGATAGGACATGACGGGGTCTTCTAAGTTTGGTGGGCACGTTAACATCCGGTGTGTTGCTCACATGGGTGCTAACACCGAGTTTGGGTGGACAGCCGTTATTTCAAAGTAACGTTCCGATAGCTCTTTGAAATGCTGCGTTATTGTGGGCAAATCTAGGTCGTGATGTATGTCTTCGTTGTTCGACGTATGTCTGTGTGTCTTCGTTGCGTACGTACCACCGGCTGCCGGTGGCAGTACGCATGAACCTATTCTGGACTACTTGTAACTTTTTAAGTTAGGTCGGGTAGGTGTGCGAAGGCTACACCTCCGTAAGCTAAGATTGGCCTAACATACGTTTTTTAAAGTGTCGCTTTGTTACGAAGTCACATTTTACTATTTTTATTGATAAAGTAGAAGACACGGCTAAGTACGAACTCAGCTTTATTTATGACACATGATATATGCGGTTTGAACGACATGTGACTGTCTAGAATGACCCCTATGTATTTTGTTGAATTTTCCCAGCGGATTATTCTATCGTACATTTTGATGGTACCCGGATTACGATTGTGTCTCATCCATTCGCAGGGTTTGAGCACCGCTACACTTTTGTCGTGGTTTACTTCTATACGCCACTTCCTGAAACAGTCACCCAGGAGAGTGGCCGCGTTGCGAAGGGTTCTGCCTGTAAACTGTACACTATGGCTGGTCGTACATAGAGCCGTATCGTCCGCGAAGAGGGCTACGTGGACGCGCGGCGGTCGGTGTACGTCGTTCGTGTACAGGCTGTATAGCAAAGGTGAGTGCACCGAGCCCTACGGCACTCCAGCCTCTATGGGCCTACTTCTAGATAGAATTCTTTCTACACGAAATCTGAATTTGCGATTCGATAAGTACTCTCGTATGATGAGTCAGTCAGTGCCAGACAGACGTCTGGTACGCCCATTTCGTAGAACTTATAGATTAGGCCGTTGTGCCAGACCTTACCGAACGGCTTGGCCACGTCGAAGAATAGAACTCCCGTGTATACGGGGCGAAGTCTATTCAGGCCATCTAATATGTGCTCCGTGAGGCGTTGCACTTGATTTGTACATGAATGGGCTGCCCGGAAATCAAATTGCTCATCCATTAACAAATGTTTCTCGGCTACGACCTTCTTAAGGCGGGCGAGGATAAGACGCTCGTATATTTCGCTGGTCGAAATAATAAGACTGATCGGATGGTAAATACTACGTACGGGCGACGCGGACGTTACGGAGTTTACCCGATTTGTGAATTCCCGTGACGGTGTCTTCTTTCCACTCGTCAGGAAAAACATTGCCTGCTAGTAATACATTGAAGCTGTTTACTAGTAAGTATATGAGTGCGGACGGAATTAGGTACCTATTATTTCATTGGACTTAATTGAATTATTTTTTTTAAACCCATCAACTTTTTCAAAAAAATACCTGCAAGTATTACTTTCAAAAACGTGCTAACCTAACTTGTGAACTCGTCCTATTTCTATCAAGTAGCCTGTGGCTCAAAGTGATAATAATTAATGAATTAAGATCATTTGGGGCATATCACACCTTAAAGGCGGCAAAGTTAGAAAAGTCTCAAATCACAGGTAAGTGACAAATAAGACAATGGTGTGTCGCAAATCTAACTAGGTTTGAACCCATTACGGATATAAATTTACCAGCTCCCTTACCCTTCAGACCGAAACGAAAATGGAGCGCACAGGCGCTATGGCGGCAGCAGACAAAAAAATTGCTTTGCCTCATCTTAAGCCCTATCACTTAATCTGACATGGTTTAAAAAAAATCATGGTTTTAGTGACGAAGAAACCGACGATCGCCACCTAAGCTTCTTACACCTCTAGTCAGCTACTTAATAGGACAGGTCCTTACATTATTCTACCAACTGGTTGGCTAAGTCAAAACGAGGAAAACTTGTAGAAGGATTATTTACTATTACGTAGGTATATCTAACATTTTTCACTTTGTGACAAAATAAACTAGTTTTTTTTGTAGCTGGTTCTTAACCGAATCCAAAAAGGACTATATTTTGTAGGATAATTAGAAATAGGAAGGATAAATGGACTGTATTTTATTTATGTTTGCTACGCAATTACTCGGACAATGATAAGCTTTTTTCATAGTTTATTTTTTGGGGAGGTAGATTATGATTCAAAGGTGAGCCCATACACAAAATGATACGAATGGTTGCATTATTAAGTACTAATGATCACCCATTGGACGAAATTCGATCATAATAAATTTTAATATCTTGTTGATAGGAACGCCATCTTCATTTCTCAAGACCAACTACCTACTTTGTTTCCAAACTTTTTAGTGCGCCATCTGTGATCTTTTGTCGTTATTATATATTTGTTTGTGTGTTCAAATGCATGCTAGTGTCGGTAATGTTTTATTTATTGATTTAATGTAGTTTATAAGCATTATTATTGAAAAGTATTAGCGTTCTGCACTTCTTCTACACATAAACTATAAGTATAAGTGTGCCAAATTTTATGCTATTGCGTCAATTTTCGTAAAAAGGGGTCCAAAGCTTTGGCATCACTTATTGATAAATAGATAACTCAATAACACTAGTAGAATGTCAATATTTTTTTTTTATGGAAACATGTCAGAATCTTTAGCTACCTTTCGAAAAAAGAATTGTCAAATTGCGACTTTGTATTGTCACAGAATAATAACTACTGTATTGATTGCAGTTTTACCAGAGCTGTTTAACTGCGCTTATAGCTTTTGTGGACTAGCGGACCAGTGATGGACTTGACTTCATGGGTCCCTAGGTCGCTATCGACGTGTAGTTTTCTATTTTAGGGATGTGTGCCTGGTTAGCTGTTGCCAATAAGTTTGTCAGTAATGGATTTAGTGTATTTGGCTAGCCGTAGGTGCCTTGGATTTATGTATACTTAACTCTTCGGGGATATGGGCGTTTTGTCAATATTTACCCCGTGTTGGTCCGGGCTCCTTTGCAGAATAGACCATCTACCTTTCTTGCCAGGCAGCTCGTAAAAGGCGAGCATAGGCTTATCATCACTAACACCGTGACACCTGCCCGTCCCGGAAATCGAACCCGGGACCTCATGAAGTCAAGTCCAACACCTGAACCGCTGGACCACCCAATAGTCTTATTGGTAATGAGCCACATGACCTTTCTCGCCTTTTACAAGCTGTCTGGCTGAAAGGAATGTCGTCTATTCTACATAGAAGACCCGGACTAATACGCAAAAAACTAATTAACTGCTTCGCAATTTCATAAAAAAATGTGATCACTTTGATTAATGAAAAGTTTTAAATGATTGGGTTTGGAAGATAATTTTATTAAATTTGTAAAATGGAGATTATAAAATAAACAGAACAAACAGTTACAATTTATAAAACTTTGAAGTTATTTGACAATTTTCACTTTTTTAACTTTCTCGCAATGGATGATGTGATTTCTTATTAGATTTTCATATTACATATTTTGATTTGTTTGATACTGGGATTGGTATCTTTTACATATGTTTAAAGTTTTGGTCTCCAGTGGCAGTGTTGAAAGCATGCTCTTTCGGTAATATTGACACGCGACGCCCCTGGGACAGTGCCACGACGGCCAGCCCCAGGACGTCGCGACGCACAGTTTGGGAAGCCCTGAATTAAAGTAAGAATTTATCATTTTTTTCAATTGCGGTATTACAAACCTTGCTAAAAACGGAACTAAAATTACCGGTGTTATTAAAATCGAATATTATATCATCAACTACGATTTATACATTCGTTGTGGTTATTACTTTTCCGTGTTGTATTTCTTTATTGCACATTCAAATAAGTACTTATTATTTATTTATAGAAGAACTGCAAAAACACCTTATAGGCTGAGATCCATAAGTAACCGCGTCAATTCATCATTTTATAATAGCTGTATTGAAAAAAACATTGAAACAAAGTGAAAAATGTTAGATATACTTACCTACGTAATAGTAAATACAGAATCCTTCTACAAGTTTTCCTCGTTTTGACTTAGCCAACCAGTTGGTAGAATAATGTAAGGACCTGTCCTATCAAGTAGCTGACTAGAGGTGTAAGAAGCTTAGGTGGCGATCGTCGGTTTCTTCGTCACTAAAACCATAACTTTTTTTTAAGCCATGTCTAAGATTAAGTGATAGGGCTTAAGATTAGGCAAAGCAATTTTTTGTCTGCTGCCGCCATAGCGCCTGTGCGCTCCATTTTCGTTTCGGTCTGAAGGGTAGGGGAGCTGGTAAATTTATATCCGTAATGGGTTCCAACCTTAGATTTGCGACACACCATTGTCTTATTTGTCACTTACCTGTGATTTGTGACTTTTCTAACTTTGCCGCCTTTAAGGTGTGATATGCCCCAAATGATCTTAATTCATTAATTATTATCACTTTGAGCCACAGGCTACTTGATAGAAATAGGACGAGTTCACAAGTTAGGTTAGCAAGTTTTTGAAAGTAATACTTGCAGGTATCTTTTTTTTAAAAAAGTTGATGTGCTTAAAAACATTTAATTCAATTAAGTCCAATGAAATAATAGGTATCTAATTCCGTCCGCACTCATTAGTAAATATCTTCAATGTATTACTAGCAGGCAATGCTTTTCCTGACGATTGGAAAGAAGCCACCGTCACGGGAATTCACAAACCGGGCAAACCCCGTAAAGTCGCTTGTACGGTACAATTACAAACATTCTTTATCGTACACCGTCAACAGGGAATATAGGTACACTAGATTTTAAAATTAATGCTAGAGCACAACCGGTATTCTTACCGCAAAGAGTTCTTTTTATAGATCTTCTTATAGCAAAGATGCTACTTATTTCTTAAAGACCACTAGCTTAAGCTACCATGGTTTTCACCTACGAATTTTTTGAACTTGCATAGATTTTCATGAAATTTTGACAGCATGTAGGGAATACCTCAAAAATCAAAATCTGCCCTATCCCGATGTGTGCTTTTTCCCTAGGGATGAGTTCCACCCCAACTAGGAGGTGATTTTTTGTGTGAAAAATACCGACCAGGGTAACGATGCATCAGTAACATATTACTGTCTTTAGACGGAAACTGTCATCTGACATCTTTCACCTTTTGAAAAGACGCCTGCTTGTTTGCTGTCTTATAACATTTAAATAAAACATACATCTTCTTACATAGGAATACAATGCTTCATAGCAGAAGAATCATATTCTCAACATAAAGCGTAGTTTAACTAATAACCAAAATAGATAAAAATTACAAAAAATCAACAGCGATTAATTTTCCCTAATTGCATTTATAAACAGATACTAAATAAGGTAACATAAATTTTTGAATACCGATATATCTTCACGCCCAGTTCCTTTCGGAATAGGCAAATCCTAGGTATCGTGTACGAAATGTCATGGTCCTTTCAGGGGGGTTACCATAAGCTCTTAAAACAATATTACTTCAATAATACTAAATGTCACTAGAGAAAGGCAACCTTCGAACGCTTACTATAAAGTTGCTTTTAAAGGCGGACTATTAGCTAGACGGAAATAATACTGCTATAAGCGTTAATGGTAGGGCCCCAGGGGGGTGATTATGTATCTCAGTTGCCAACTCAAACTGCAAAAGTGTACATCAAATGACGTGTTTTATATTTGCTATCTCCAGTGGCCAACAGAAATGCATTAGAGATAGCAAACACAAATGACGTCACTTGATGTACACTTTTCCATATTGAGTGAGCAACTGAGTTACATAATCAGCCCCCAGATCTTTAACGTAAACTGTGAATTTAAAGATTTACAATTATTTTATTCTGAAAAATACATATGTAATCTATCTATATTTCTATTACGATATTTGAAATCACAACATCTCAAAAAAACATTAAGTAGCTATCGATTGGTTTAATAGGTACTCAAAGAAAAAACATATAAGCTTTTTAAACTCGTTCACTTACACTATTGCTGTAGTCTGTGGCTTTAATGACCGGGTTAATAATCTGTGGTAGTGAGCTTACGTCAACCAAGATATTTGACATTTCGCAAAGTGAAAACTCAACTCAAACGTACAAAGTGTTGTATGTTCAGTGAAAACTTAATAAAAAACAATGTGAAAATCTATTAATTCTTCTATTAAAAATGCCAAAAGATATGTGATAAGTATTCGTTATTAACACCGAAATGTTTACAAAAAAGTCTCATCAGGAT
The DNA here is from genome assembly GCA_002245475.1 of Calephelis virginiensis. Taxonomy (NCBI): domain Eukaryota; kingdom Metazoa; phylum Arthropoda; class Insecta; order Lepidoptera; family Riodinidae; genus Calephelis; species Calephelis virginiensis. The sequence continues at coordinate 101,122 of NJDC01002426.1, forward strand.
GTCAAGAAATCTACTGTTAAAATACAAGATTCCAAAAAAGATTCTACAACCCGACTAAAACATTTAAAAATTGTATTAGGCGAGTAATCTTTGTTTTGTTTTGATAGAATATTCTAATAATATCGTCATTTTAAAACATTTCAGGTGTAAATACGTTTTGTGGACGCGGAAAACGCTAAATTACACACAACATGCTAATTAGTTAAGAATAACTGTAACTTAATGTGCCTTACTTATTCTTACTTATCTTTCACTTATGATGTTTTCCGAATGAAAATATCTCGTTTTAATTTTAAATACCTACTATGAAATTAATTTTATGTAATAATAGTTTATATTTTTTGCGCTTTTCAGAGCACTTTGATGTGGAGGAAGCAAAAAATTATTTTGAAAATAATTTCAGTCATGTCTACTTTATTTTGTATGACAATTTTATATTAGCAGAAAATAATCTTCGTCAAAGAGGTAAGCTTCTATAGATCCTATTCCATATATATGTCAAAATAAAAGAGCAAATGAAAATTCAATGGTAAACCAATCTTAATTAGTTCTTACCTAAGAAAATTGCAGTGTCATATTCTTTTCATAGTTTTTTAATATCTCAGCTCCATTATTTAATTCCCCAATATATTTAAGACTAGATCATAAATGTGTAAAAGAATTTGCAAATGA
>NJDC01002426.1:102118-114155 GCA_002245475.1 Calephelis virginiensis
AGGTTTATCCCATTACAAATGTCTCTGGATAAATTCTCAAATTGATCTAGCCCCAGTGTAACCAAAATAGGAGTGTTGTAGGTATTAGTCAACAATACTTATACCTAGAAATACTTAAATAGATACCAAAATACATTTAATGATAAACATCCAGGCCTAAAAATGTTCATCAACCAAGTGCCTGTCTCTTTTAGAAGTTAAAAATTGAATCTCGCTGATTATTATTGGTTCAAAATGTGTCAAATCAACTAAGTGTTTATAGCATTAGATGTCTATTTAATTTCCTTCTGTTAATTATCAACATACTTTAAATAGTTTGTTGTCTAACCTTTGGAAATGTGATTTGAATGTGTTTCAAAATTAAATTACTTAACTTTGTGTGAATATTTTATTAGGATAACCTATTAACTAATCTCTAAAAAGTTACAGCTGTCTTGGAATCCTAAATTGAAATAATATAATATTATCAATGATACTGTATTTTATTGTAAAGTGTAATTATACTTGTATAATTTTATTATAAGTGTATAATTTTATGTTAATATTTTAATAGGATCAACTATTAACAAATCTCTAAAAGTCACAGCTGTCTTAGGACTTGTCAGATTGAGATAACAATTATATTGTTGCATATGGAGGCAATGAGGCTGTAATTTTTTGTGAAATTTTATTGTACACTTGTGTTTAAAAATTTTAGCATTTGATGTTTTTGCAGTTTAATATTCTAGTACTGTATAATAATTATTTATAATTAAAAAATTGTGGATCTTTTAATATTCCAATAACCCTTCAAAGTAATGATATTATGCTTTAAAAGAAGTTTGACCATACTAATCCAAAATCTACAATCTTGGTCCCAATTTACCATAGATAAACCACAATTAGCTTTTTCCAGTTTTAATAGAACAATGATATGTGCTCAACATGAATGTTTTCTCCTAATTTAATAAATTTATTTTTAAAATTTAACATATGTTTAAGTTTCCTACAATTGGCTGTTACTTAAGTCTTTTTTCTTTTTTTTGCCAAACAGAACTCCCATTTCACTTAGGTGAGTAATAAGTGTGCTGCAATTATAAAGTAGGTGCACAAATGCAAATCATGTTATTGGTGATTTACTTGCTTTTAAACAAGGTATAATACTTAACCACCATTTAAATTAAACTATTATAGATCTAAAAGACACACAATTACACAATTACATATAATAGTTTCATTTAAATGAAAATAAGGGAGGAATAATTGGAATATTCATTCTATTAACCATTGCCATAATATGGTTCAGATTTTATTGTTAACAAAATTTAATCCAACTACCTAATGAAACATATCATTTCTACTCTTCATCTTTTATCACACCAGATAACATCAGATAACAGTTGCTTATCAATCTATTTTTTAACTGACATGTGAAGTTTATTGATTCATCTGGTAAACAAAAATGCCAACAAGATTGATATATCACTGAATAATTACTGTATCACATCATTTTGCAAAAAAAATCAATAGTAGTGTAGATTTGGCTGGATTTTCTCAGCTTCCATCATCGTAAATGTGGTTCTGCATGCAAGACTTAAATTTCATTTCATTTATCTAATATGATAGCTTGTTTGGAAGTCATGGGCTAATTAACTTATTAATATTCCTAATATTAAGTGTAACTTTAATTTTAAAATTATGATTTTTGTTTAGTTCATAAGGCTGGTAGAGAGGAACTAGAAGGAGCATTATCTTTATTGGAAAAGGTATTGTGTTTACTGCCTGAATTAATTGCAAAAAGATGGCAACTGCACTCTTTGACAAGGATATTTTCAAAGCTTCTACACCCTGGAAACTCATTAAAATTGAGAGCAGAGTCTATAAGGTATTGCTTAACATATTTAAATTTTCACATTTTAAATTGAATTGCAGTTGAACTGTGTCCGTGTGGTTAGGTCTGAATTTCAAAATGTACTGATCTACATAACATACGTACTTCAAAAAGAACTTTTCCCAAAATGACTGATTTTCTATAGGTCTTTATTATTAAATGTCGGAAATCCATAAAGTCTAACACAAAGGGTAAATTCAGCTCCATTATCTATCAGTATGGGAATTGCGTATACATCGCACTTGGTAAAAGAAAAAAAACATGGCAGCATTTCTAACTCTTTGTAAATAATATACATTCTTGATATTCCCAGGAACATAGTGTGCAGTGAAAAGGGTTTTACTGGCCGTTTAGGTATAATTTTTAAAATGACACTTGAAATTATAATGACAATACATTCTCCTAAGACCTTGTCATTCCAGTATATTTGCAGACTATATATACTTAATAAGCTAAATAAAAATTTATTTTTTTTCAACATATCCACTGTTAAGTGCAATGTAGTTCCTCCATCTTTCCTGCAATATCTTAAAAAATTGATTGAATGATTCCTAGAGATTTGACGACAATTTCGATCCACTAAAGATTTTTTTAAATGTGGAAACAGGTGATAGTCTGATGGAGTTATGGATTGACAAGCAGCGATTGACTTGGCGGAGGTGTGGACATTAACATTGTCCTGGTGAAACAAAATTGTTTTACGGATCATTCCTGGATGTTTTTCTTTATTTTTTTCTCGTAATTATCTCAAGAGGTTACAAAGTATTTAGAATTTATTGTTTTGCCTTTTCGTAAACAATTGAATAAAATAACCCCGCTAGCATCCCAAAAAAAACAGACGACGTTTGTTAGTCGACAAAACTATCTTCGTCTTCTTAGGGGTCGCTGAACCAGATCTCTTTCATGGTTTAGACTGTTATTTCGACTCAGCAGTATAATGATGGACCAAGCTTTCGTCTATTGTTATAAAACGTGCCAAAAAATCAGCGGGATCTGTTTCAAATGATCTATAAATCGAACTCTTTTCTGGCCTGCTGAAAGCAACCTCGGTACCCATTTCGCCGACACCTTGTGAAAAAACAGTTACTTAGTTATAATATTTTGTACCCGGCCATAATGCCAGTGACCTCTGCAATATTATTAATTAGGTTAATCTCCGGTCTGCTAACTGCATAAGATCACAAATTTTATCCACGTTTTCCTGCATGGTGGAGGTTGACTTTCAGCTTCCCACTTTTTTGTACACTAATACGATGTAGCAGATCCTTCTAAAGTATCAACCATGTTTATTTGATCTCCACACGCTGTTAAATTTTTTCCACACTGAGAAAATGATACGACTTTCCGTAAACAAAAATAATAATAAAAACACCGAGAGCTGTAACCACTTGCAACTTTGCACACTTATTACTGGAATAAACAAGCTTCAGTATGAGGATAGTAAGTAACACTTGTTTACTTGTTTACTAGGCCACAAACTTTTGGATCCACCCAGTTATATTTTGTTTTCTTAGTTAGGCCACGAAATTATGGATCAACCCTTGTAGCAAATCAAAAATTCTATATTATACTTAAACTATTTAAATGTCATATTTAAATAGTTGAAGTATAATATAGGATTTATGATTTTGTTTCGTTTTCCAATTTATAGAATGTGATGTTATTTTGCTAACTTAAAAGTAAAGACAGTAATTGTACGTGTCTGTACATAAATTTGTTAGTTTAATTTCCGAAATTTAATAATAAAGACCAATAGAAAATCAGTCATTTTGGGAAAAGTTATTTTTGAAATACGTACGTTATGTAGTTAGGTACATTTTGATATTCAGACCTAATCACCCGGACACTCTGAACTTTACTAAATAATTTTTTATATGTTTTCAGATATTTTTTATTATGGTATCAAGTTCTTGGGGATAGTGCACCACAGGAAGTGCATAAAATGTTTGCTTCATTAGTACCAGGAATACCTGATTCTTCTATGTCACAAGTTGCTTCTCCATATAGATCCAAAGCTTTTGATATTACAACAAATGTATCACAAGAAGCGGGGGAATTTAAACTGGAAGATATCATGCAACATCCAAACTTTAGTTCAACAACTGATTCAGCAAAGAAAGTAGTGGTTGAACAAACTTCAACTGGCATTATGGGCAAATTAGCAAATGTATCTGCTTCAATATTCCATGATACAAATGCATTGAATCCTGTTCAAAGTATTGATATTCAACCTTTACTCCCAGCTAGTGCCAATGAGAGGGTTGGTGAAAATGAAACAAAAAATTTCTTAGAAAAGCTTTTAAATAGCATGGCCACATCAGTCACAAAAATTCACTGGAAAGACCGTTCTCATACTAAAGCTATGAGGTGTTTTGCATTTTTACTTGAGAAATTTAAAATATATTATTTACCCATAATTTGTCCACAATTTAATTATAAAAACTCTTTATACAAACCTAATCTTGGTGAGTAAAATGCTATCTAGTTCTGTTTTTTGTATGTCTTATATGTTTGTACCTACATGCTATATTAAAGAATGATTATTTTTAGATCTCCCATCCCAGCACAATATTCTTGAGGACGATTTTGTTTTGTGTCGTGTAACATTGATTAAGTGGGTAACTGATGTAGCACATTTTATAAAAAAGCAAGGAGGTAGTGATGGCGGCCAACCTTCTTCAATAACAAGTACAGGCTCACATATTCCTCCCTCAAATACACCAACACCTGTAACCGCTCTACATCATGAGGAGGAAACGTCATTCACTGTGGGACATCCTTCAGACTCAAGTAGAGCTTCATCTCACGACTCTGCGTCTATTACTCCTCACCCCAGTCTAGAATCAGGTTTGTATTGAATTTTGGCGTGTTTGAAAAAAATTTATCATTTTATCAGACTATTTTCTACTTTTGAACTTACTTTTTTTATGGCATTAGCAAACAGTCACATGGCTCGCGTGATTAAAATATTTATCTTATGTATAAAAATTCTAATGTCACAATGTTCATTCTTGTACTCCTTCGAAACGGCTTGATCGATTTTCATGAAATTTTGTGAGCTTATTGAGTATATCTGAGAATCGGCCAACATCTATTTTTCATACCCCTAAGTGATGAGGGTGACTCACCCTAAATTTTTTTTACTAAAATCACATTAAAAATATAGCAGAACAACGTCTGCTGCGTCAGCTAGTATACATTTAAAAATATTGACAAAAACCTTACAATACATTATTTTTGATAAGTTTTATAAAAGATAAAACTAATTAGTAGTTACGACTCTTCCTAATCTTAGACATTTTGAACTGAATATGCTTACTGGTTACCCTATATTTCTAACTGGCACATGATAAGTCGAGCAATGACATTATGAAGACAGGAATAGACAAAATGGTATCAATTTGGGCAAGTTGTTGCAGTACTCAATCACATTACTGAATGAATGATCCAGTAATTATGAATGCAATGATCCAGTAATTACATTTTTCTATTTCAAATTCCTTTCTAAAAATTTACAGAAGGTTTTACCCAACATTATTTATTTAATAAATTTAATTTATGATCAGCTTCAGGTACCTATGAAGAACTAAGTCCTGAGCAAGTGGTTCGAGACGTTTTGTGTTGTTCTTCTCGTGAACATGTGGACTTCACGATTGAAATATTACGACAAGCATTTCTGTTGCCGTTCTCACACGCAGCCACTGTCCGTCGGGTCATAACACTGTACAAGGACTGGATACAGATGAATGTAAGATGTGAACAATAGCAGAATAATAGCACCAGATATTAAGTAGATATTTGTAACACAAAGATTGCCACTTAAAGTGCCAGCATGGGAAATCCCTAAAATACCTTGCTATATTATTAATAAGACCTAATATGTTGCATGTGATAATATTATGTAATTATCACAATTTATTTAAAAAAGACAAGCCTACTTGTTCTTTTCAGTGTGGTGTTACAATTCTGTTCCAGTGATATCTAATTTATAAAAATTATGGTCTTATTGGTGATGTCCTCTCTACCCTAACCTTAGCTCGCCTCTTACTATCTGCCTGGCAGGGAGGCAGATACAAACATAAAAAATTCTGATTAAACTGTAATTAAAAAGAAATCTCTGTTCTCTACTCAATTTTTTGAAAATATTTTAACATTACAGCTCTAGAACTATGCTGCTTTCCCATGATAGACAAGAAATGTTTCTTTCTGCCTAATCATGATCTCGACATTACGTTTTATTTATCAAACGGTCTAAATTGCCAGGTATCGGAGATCCCACCATTCCTGATGGAAAATACATTTGAGCAGCAGATGACCCCCAGTGGGGGGGAGCCCATGGCGCCACCCCGACGACTTCGCAACGACTCCTACTTGGGAGCGGTCGGTCGCGATAATGTGATGGTGCGCGCTGGCATGCAGGTATATACATAGGCTCTATTAGGGTATAACATTTCGTTTCGTAAGTTAAAAAAAAATATTATTTTTATTGCATTATAGATTATATTTAATGTACAGGAAGCAACCTAAATGTCTGTCTAATATTATTCTTTGTAGTGTCAGATATCTGCATTGCTTACTACATTAAAATAGTCGTTGAGCATAACACGCTTTTATATCAAAAAACAAAATCTATCTAAATTAGACATTATTTTTATACAGAGGTCATAGGTGACCCCTAAGTGTAAGATCGGCCATAAGATAGCGACGCACTTGTAACATCTACGGTGTATGTATGCGACGGTTTCTTCTTCGCTATTTGAAAAAAAAAAACCTTGTTCAGCTGAAATTGTTTCCTTCGTTATTTCTCCTTTCCACTCTTTCTCAACTTTTTTAAAATTGTATCCCCAGAATGTTTTGCAAGTGTTCATGACGCAAGCGGCGAATGTGTTTGTGGCCACCCCGTCGGCGGGCGCACCGCTGCTAGAAGAACAGACGGACACTTGCAAACGAGTGCTAAATATCTACAGATATATGGTTATGCATGTCGCCATGGATGCCAACTCTTGGTATGTAGCAACAAAATCACTGCATAGTATAAAACAAAGTTGCTTTCCTTCTGTTTCTATGTATGCTTAGGTATTTAAAACTATGCAACGGATTTTTTAATAGATAGAGTAATTCAAGAGGAAGGTTTATATGTACAATAAAATAGAAGCTGGGACGGGCTGCTAGTCTTATATTAAACATGACAATCTAAATTTTAACTTATTAAAAGAATTACTATGTATTCCAGAACATATCAAATGTATACTAACACTTTTTAAATGTTCAACATTGTTTGTTTTTTATTTCAGGGAGCAACTACTTCTAGTACTTCTACAAATTACATCGTTGGTATTGACGAAGGTACCTCCGAAGAGGAAACAAGATACTCTAGGTAATAAACTTATACAAATATTTTGTGCTTCTCTTTTTTATTTAATATGAGATATTAATTTAAATTACATATATTTTAGGTGGATTTTTGGCGCCAGCACTTTTTCAGACGTTAATTGTGACCTGGATTAAAGCTAATTTAAATGTGGCTGTTAAACCGGAACTGTGGCAAAATTTTATGGAGTTGCTGACACGGCTGACTCATTGGGAAGATCTTATTAAAGAGTGGGCGGTAAGAACTTTTTTAACTTATTATGGCCTATGTGTCACCCTGTATATTATACATTTACGTGTTAGGGATTTAATTGGTTAATAAATTGTCACTTGCAACTTAATTGTCTATTGTCTGTTCTAGATTCAAACTAGACCACAAGACAAAGTCTCTTATAAACACGCGCTCTAATAACGTTTTTTATGTGATAAGATAAGCTTGTAAATGTTCTAAGAGGTGGCTATTTTAGGCCTATTGTGAAAACCTCGTTGCTACTACCCTCCGGGCCGAAACATCACAGAATAATTATGGCGGTAGGAATAGAAAAGGTAGCGGATCCCTACCCAGGTAAGGTGATGCGTCATAGTCTTCGACCAGCGGTTTTTTTGCGGGCTACGTTGAAGGAAGGCAGTTGGTATATTCTCACCAGGACACGGATAAACGCGGAGTACCACTTAACATAATCGACGAAACCAAGTCAATGAGCTCTATTACTATCCAAATTCTAGTTTTGTCGTCATATCAATCGTTAAACTTAAGAGTGCAATCCGCATTAAACGAGATAGAAATTATTTAAATTTTGTGAACGTGACTTTTTAACAAAAATTTAATGACCTTGTGGATTGTGACCCCAATAAATATTGTTGTATGTGTGCAGAAAACAATGGAGACGTTGACTCGCGTGCTGGCGCGGTACGTGTACTCGCTGGAGCTGTCGGAGGGCGGTGCGGCGGGGGGAGGGGAGAGCCGCCGCCGCACACGCGCGCTGCCGCCGCCGCCGCCGCGCCCCCCCACCGCACGGGCCGCCGTACACGACGCGCGCACGCCCGGTACACGTTTCTAACTCCACCCCAATCATCGCTTCTTTCAATGTCATTAAGAACAGCAATCATTTTGATCATCTTATTTTTTGTAACTTTAATTTCCAATTTTGCCTACTCTTCACTGCCATAAACATTTGAAATTGAGCAACACTTTCTCAAATATAGTATTTGTCTATTACCTAAGACCTACACACATTAATAAGCGTTTGTAAAATGTCATTAGTTATCTCATTTCACACTCGCAGTTGCCTACAAAGTGTTTTCATGCTCCCACTGGAACAACTTGTAACTATCAAAATGAAAGTAAGGTTAATTAAACCCAGAATTTTCTTTTCCAAAAGTGAGACAGCTGCTGATTTATAATGACATAATACAGACAAATAAACAGTCATCTGCTCTCATAATATTGCTATGAATGTCACTTCAATATACGAGGGTCGACCCAAAAGTTCGTGGCCTAACCTATATGGTTATATAACACTTTTCTTTCATTTTCTTGGTCGGGCTTAGAACTTTTGGATCCACCCTCGTACAATACATTATCCAAAGGTAGTGTTAAAAATCTCCGAAACCGGTGTGTTTGTATGAAAAGAGTAATAAGTGTGTAGGAAGCTAAACAGGTCTGCAAAAATCGTAACACATGGCATTCATACTTTCTACCTGCCCCGTAAGGGCCCTGGTATTAAGAATTTGTATTTGCGTGTGACGTCACTTAGGCTCCCCAATTGTCAGGAACTCCCCCTATGACTAACATAACTCATATTATATGATATCAGGTAAATCCCCTCGAGCGCAACACGAATGTCACCCCCGTAAGGGGGGCCGTCGCCCGCTCGAACGTTGTCGCAGCGACCCTCATCTAGCACGGAGGGCACAGCAAATACCTGGTAAGTTGTTTTATGCCACAGGAAGTTTGCTGAGTGGTATATTAACGCATTGAAATCTAAACGGTGACGGATTTTCTGTTGATTAGAACTTTTCTAGTTGCATTAGTAAATTAGTAAATTTACTGTAAACTTAATCCGGCTCGCAGAACTTCGCACTTGAATGCCTTGTACCACGAAACTAATGCGACACTACGATAAACGATATCTGTTATATAGTTAAACGATAGTCGCTATTCCAAGAGGTTATTATAAAATTATCAACTCGCAGCGGCCATACTATAGGGGTGAAGAATGAAAAAGCCAAAACCACTGCCAAAAACAAACTAAATGGTAGAATTAGTTGCATTTTATTACGATTGAAGTTTTGTGTAACAATTTAACAATAGATTTTTTGTTCTTAGAAGAAACCAAAGACACACCAAACACAGGACCGCGACGCTGGTTCTCTCTTGATTCCTTGAGACAATCTACGCAACAGGAGGAGAGAGATTCTGCCAGTGGTAAATAAACCTTTTTATTTTTTCTTTACTTTCAAATCTTTATAAAGTGTGAAAGAAATGTAGTTTTTAAACATTTTCAAGAAGAAATAATCGGGAAAGATTAGGATGTAAATAGTTTCGTACAAGTTGAACTAATTTTGCAGGATCGCGGTCGCCTTCTCCAGCTCCTTCTAGTGGAATCGAGAGCAGTTCAATTAAGGACTCCCCATTACAAATAGACTTGGTATCTGATGGAAGTAATGTCGGTAAGTATCTATGTTTTTTTCTTGTCAAGTCATACTTTTTAATATTTAAATCTTATTCTATCTTCTTTTTTTTTGTAAATACGAGCTCCGATTAAAGTAGTGCAAAGCGTAAAATACAGAACGTAGATATTAGTAAAATAATTAAGAATATTCAATGAAAAGTACACTACTATTTGAGCAACATTTTAATTTTTATTTTAAAATAAATGAAATTTTCAGAATTTTGTACTGACTCACTTGACAAATGTCACAGAATTATTTTTACAAATTTAAATTATGGAACATAAAGAAGTACAAAGAAGGAATAATCTTGTTTACACAACGATAGACGAACATGTTGGCATCAATTAACAATTAGACAAACTGTTGTGCTTACAACTTCTTCGAATTTAAAACAGCAGTATCTATAAATTTAAAATGCTTAAAAACCTTTTTGATACACAATTTAAAAAGGGCATAAGTAACGCGACATGCTATAGTAGAACAGCTTAATTTTTTATAGTTAATATAATTAAGTTGAAAAAATGACATAGAAAATTTCACACTAGACAAACTGTTTTGCATCGGGGCTCGTATAAATGTATTTTTTATCCTGTCGTTTAATTAAAAAAAGTTACTAATTGTTTTTCATTTAGTCGAAGTAAAGTGATGAAAATTGTGTTTAGTATCGAAGCGTGACTTCTACAAGGCTAAGTATGCTAAGTAAAACTGCATCAGAAGTGGGATGTCATAACTAAAACGTACTGAACTAACGACATTTTAAAACAACATTTTAAGACATTTTCCCTGCGTTGGTCCGGGCTCCTTTCTTCCAGGAAATCTGCCCTCCTGCCAGGCAGCTCGTAAAAGGCGAGCATCTAGCTTACCGTCACTAACACTGTGACATCTGACTAGGTGGTAGAGTTATGCAGCGACTCACCCGGATTGCTACCACCGCCTTACCCATTCCTGCTCTTACCATCAGGAAATCCGTCTGTATGTTTGCCTTCCAATATCATAAAAAAAAACAATGAATGTCATTATTGACATTACAATTCTGACCAGTCTTGCACGCTTCTCTCATTGTTGCTACCAGAGTGGTCCGAGAACGAGGGCATGGAGACGCGCAGCTCGATCGGCAGCGGGGGCGGTAACGGGGCGGGCGTGGGCGTGGTGCTGGGCGGGGCGGCGCGCGGCTGGCTGCCCGACGTGGCCGTGGTGCTGTGGCGCCGCATGCTAGCTGCGCTCGGGAACCCCAACCACCTGCCCACGCCCCACGCCGTGCACCACTTCTACAACTACCTCGTGCATCTCAACGCTACGCTGCTCAAGGTTTGCACACTTTTTTTGTATACAATCAACTGGTATACCAATAGAGCCACCTCATAAGTAAAATTCAGTTTACTAAACCATTAAACTAAGGCGCAGGACAAATACAAGTGGCGTCGGGCGAAGGCGAGGCGCGGGCGAGGTGCAACACTTCTTTGATTTTCATACAAAATGTATAGAAGAGGTGAGGTGCGAGATATACTGAGACGATGCGGCGAGGGCCCCACCTCTTCTATACATTTTGTATGAAAATCAAAGAAGTGTCGCCCGCGCCTCGCCTTCGCCCGACGCCTCTTATATTTGTCCTGCGCCTAAGGGGACGTGACCTACTCAAAGGGAGGTCCGGCTAACGCGTTCTTCTTCTTCACTCGGCCGATGTCATCCACAGATTATTTTTTCACATTTAGCCTATAGGATACGCACGTACATATTGCGTTACTCGGAAAACGCTTTATTATTACAACAATATTTTTTTAACTCTTTGTAAAAAATATTTCGAAACATATAAATGTATAAATTACTTACTACACAAAAATTAGAGAGACAAGGGCTTCCTCTCAGTACTATGGTATGGATATATTGATCACGTAGTACTTACAGTACCTACGTTTCCAAATTTACATACCAGTACAAATTTAAATACCAGTGTTTGCACAATTCTTGTTTGTTATTCAATATCCCAAATAAGAAATCTCAGAAATAGACTCAAATTCACATTTTTATTATTATTAACTGGATGTTTATCTGTCGATTTCGTCATCGTTAAAAAACACTTCAGACAGCAGCTTTGGCTAAAAATTTTATCACCCATTATAG
>NJDC01002426.1:114327-133904 GCA_002245475.1 Calephelis virginiensis
CACACCACTAAACTGTTTTAGTAGAGTAATTACGATTTTTTCATCCTCTGTTGTAGTTCTTTGGTGGTTGGTTTAAAAAAAATAGTAAAGTAAATAGTGTTTGAAATCGAATCTTTAACTATATGCATACAAAATTTCATTAAAATCGGTTCAACGGCTTAGCCGGGAAAGACTAACAAATAGACTTTCGCATTTATAATAAATAAAAGTATGGACTAGTTGTTGACCGTCAATTCGTGACCGCAAAAATTACCTGTCTCGTGAGTTTTGAAATATAATCGCAAAACCGCGACCGCCGCTGGCGCTGGTAAAAATGACTCCGTGAGTTCTGTGTCTTAAAGTCCTTTGAGGTTTGATTATATAACCTATGTTTGCACTCGGATCTATAGCTATATGTATATAAATTTTTATCAAAATCGGTTTAGCGGTTTCGCCTTTGGAAGATCAATAGACAAACAGACTTTCGCATTTGTAATATTAACTAGTTATTAGTAAGTATTGAGTATTTTTGTAAAGGCGAATTTATGTTTAAAAAGTACTTACTGTAATTTTCTTTGTGTTTTTTTTTTGTTGAGCTGGAGGCGACTTGAAACCGTACACTTCGATATAGTTTACTACTTTTGAATTTCTAAGGTGGGCTTTTCTACTTTATATTCCAATACTGTCCCGATATTGGTATCTAGCACGTATCTGTACCTGATTAAAGTGCCTGCTGCATACGAGTTTCAAAGACGGTCAAGTAGGAACGTAGATATCTTCGACTGAAGAAAATTATTGCATAATATATTGTCTGGTACCAAGACTAGTACTGGTACTAGCAGTACAAGTAACACGTCTGGCCACCTAGGCTAATAAACTAGCGGTTGTGAACGAAACTTGAAACTCTACCGCGCCCAATGTTTGCGCGCGGCGTGACGGGGGAAGTATTGGCTGTCATCACAATTAAAAGTAAAAAAAATGCGTGGCAATACTGGCAGGATATGGCTGTCTTAAAATCTTCTTACAATTTCAAGTCAGTCTTACTCCTTTGTAGTTTGTGGAAATTTTCTTCGATATGTTAAACTTATTTCTATTGTTTTTCGCCGACTCATCCCTTCAAACTATAACGCGTCAATGACAATCACTGATGTAACACTGATGTATATTATAGGTAGGATATTTACTAATTATAGTATTATTGTTTATTGTTGATCGCCATTGTATCCAAAACCAAGCGACAAATATGTAACATTTCATAGGAGGCAAAAAAGCTACCAATTAAAAAAAAATCTGAAAGCTGAAGCACAGACAAAATCGTTTCAAGAACACTTTTAAGTTGTTTTGCTTAGTGGAAGCCCTACTGTCTGCTGAAACAACAAACCAAGAATTTGCTGATATATCATCAGCAATACATGACTATGAACTGCTAGAGTACTTATTCGGTAATTTGGAATCTTCGCTAACAAAATAAACTACTGTCTGTTAATTTGGTCTAGCGGTCCGGTGTCGGATTTGACTCCTTGAGGTTCAGGTTTCGATCCGGGGATTGTATAACAAAAAAAATTATAAAATGTGTATTTTCAATTTTCTAATAAAATTAACGTTACCCGGGATTGGATGTGTGCCCGGTTGGCGATAGGCTTGCCTCCTATCACTATGTAGGACTTAGTGTCTTCAGCTAGTCGTGGGCACCCACGACTAGCAGAAGCTGGTTGTGCGTCTGCCTACTCCTTGGGGGATATGGGCGTGAAGATATTTATAATTATCTGTAACAAAATGTATAGTTTCAATCAAAGACTGGCTTCTAATATTTTTAATGAAAATTAAAACTGGATTACGAGTAACATTTTATTAATTTATTTAATTCAGAAACTTATTTCCCTTTAATTGTTTTAAACCAGTGGTGGGCAAATTACGGCCCGCGGGCCGGATCCCCGTGAGAGGTTTTAATCCGCCCCGCCGAAGGTTTTTTTAAGAAAAAATATGAACCTCCTTAAAAAAATAATGGTCGAAATGTTAAAGACTATTGAAATTTGAACAATTAAGATACTGAATCGATACTTCAAACATATATATTCCGTATTTCGTATGTTAAGACTTCATAAATAGATTTTATTTATATAAAGGATTGTAAAATAAAAAAAAATCCTTATGTTATCTTTATACAACGTTTTATAATATTAATATTTCTGCTATTTTTAGGTGTTTTAATAAACCGGCCCGCCTCAAGATTAATTTTAATTTACGCGCCCGCCACTAGATTTTTTTAACTTTCAGGCCCGCGGTCAAAAGAATTTGCCCACCCCTGTTTTAAACGAATGTCTATAACAACACTATTTATAGTCTTTCTACTGTATTAAATTTTACAAAAAAAATATGTAATGCAGTTACTTCTATTTAACATCCGTTGAAGTTGCGTTTATAAGGCGGCCGGTTGAATCGTATAATTCGTCCATATGTTTAATTTTCTTACATAAAACTGATGTAAAATAAGCCTTTATTTTGCTAATTCCGCGTAAGCAGTGTAACTGTTGGGGCAAATAATCCTCCAAACGACAAAGAATGTGACAAGCCTAAGTAACGTTCCCACCTCCCACCTCCGCGACCAGATCACAAATAGAGTCCGAACACGGGTAACAAAACCACTTGTCACGTCCTTCGCCAACTTTGTCGAAGAACTCGCGAAGAACGTTAGTAAGGCTTGTCACGTTCTGTGTCGTTTGGAGGATTATTTGCCACTGCTTACGCGGTATTAGCAAAATAAAGGCTTATTTTACATCAGTTATAATGGATTTCCGCAAAGTAACGCATGATTCAATAAAGTATTACATAAAACTAATCATATTTTGTTTCGTATAATCTTAACTCTTGTACTTATCGTTAGAACGCTTGAAGGAAATAATCACGGCTGACTGATTGCAAATTAGTTTCGCAGTATGTATAGTTGGAAAAAATAAACAGTGGTTATTTTTTTCAACTAACGACTATACAATTCCGGTTCTTTCCTAAATAATTATTTTCATTTTTTTTTTTTTAATCCTTGTTCAAGTAGTAGCAACTACGATTTATTTTTAAATTGACTGACCTAATCTATATTTTAGCGAAATGATTAATTATGTGTAATAACAACTCTATATAGATATCTTTAAAATACATTCGGATTTCCGAAGCTTGACGAATGTAGCCGAAGCGCATAATTTAATTAGAACTACTAAACATATTTTACGCCAAGTCCCTTATGTGGTAGGCAGAGAGTATCGATCGCCAAACGTCACGATCCTGGCAGACCTGCCTGGCTTTTCTCTATATTCATTATCCTTTTCATTCGGATAACACCCGAGCGATTTGATCGTTGATTTGTTAATAACAACTAGTAGTAGCTTATGGCAGTTAAGGGACCATGTATGCTAAAATACGTCAGCAATATGCTGTTTTTTTTCATAAAAAGCAATTATGGATCTTGGCGACAAAAATACACAAGATTAACATTAATATGCTTTATAAGACTAGTGTTTCATTTAGCTCGATAGAAAAAAATCAAAAAGTTAACCCTTTTTTGAAAGCAAAACCCAACTGTCTACTTCAATTATGAAAATATCGACACCAGATTTAACATAAACATAGATAAGTATTATACCTAAAAGATAACTGTTTCAGTTTTTATTTTTTTATTTTTCAAATCACTTTTATAATGTTAAAAATAGTGATTTGGCGCTTAAGGCATTTTCTTTAGAGCGCAATATTTCACAGTAATCATGGAACGGGGGAGTGCGCTGATTGGCTCTTCTGGCTGACTAAGTATGGGGCCTTAAGGTTAAACCTAATTATATTTTAAATTTTGTTCAAATATTAAAACATAATGTGTTATTAATCTTAAAATTATAAATTTGTATAATTTTAAAGATATTTGCACACTACAATGTGGTAGAATATGTTGGTATTAACAAATATCTTTTAACACACATATTCAGCAAATAAATAAATTTCATTTTTTTAATTTTTAAATAATTAAACTAGTTAGAAATATAAATAATTGGTTTGAAAGTTAAAGTGTATGTAATTAAAAAAAGTTTTATTTATATTAAAATATTTGCAAACCAAAATATGATAGAATATGTTGATATACTTAAATATTTTTGTAACATCTCATTTACACATATTCCTCAAATAAATATTTTTCTTCTTTATTTCTTTCAACATACTAATAAGATCTACAAATCGTTTAAAATGATATAAAAATAACAAGCGCTTAATTAATAACCTAATGATGATGACTCTGTTTAAAAAATCGAAGTACGTTATTACAACTCGCTAAGGGACGACCACATAAAAGCCTCTACACTTTTTACCTTAAAAAAAAGGACTTTCTAAATTCGATGTTAATTTATTTTTTCATGTAACACGCTGCATAACTTGTGGCGGTGGAGATCACACACCGCAATTCGCTCCTATTTGAGCGGAAATGTATTATTTAAGCGGAAAAATCTCGAATTGTATATAAATTCCGCACGATATAACACACTACCACCGCATCTCCGCAGCTGCAGATCCGCATCGTGGCACGCGGTGTACGTTAGCCGTATGAAATAGCCCTGTAAAGTAGACAGATTTAATTTTTTTCTTGGCATAAAGTAGCACTAATTGGCACACCCATTAGTTTAGCACTTGTTTAGTTATACTTAATAATACGTCTTAAATTGTGTACCAAGACTACAGAATATTGAAATTGAAGACACATTTGTGTAAACAAATGTTTATTTTAATTTTTTCGTACAATATTACATTTTTTTTTTACATTTTGAAATGTATCATTACTATTAATCTTTATTGTACACAACTCAAATTACAGAAAAATTTTAATCGAAATAAAGGAAATGTTCTAAATATAATGTCTTCAAAAACTTACCCATTTACAATGGTCGGCACGGAAATATGTTTTAGATCTCGTTACGAGCGCAGCTTACTATAACTATATAGCATAATTATAATTAAACTCTTTAAATACTTTTTATAATGTCAAATACTTCAAAACAGCCATAGCGCAAGTAAATCTGTAAATGAGGCCAGTAAAACTGAAAAACCCGAATCAAACTATTTTATTATCACGTCGCGATGATGACGTAGACGACTCTACATAGACAAAAATGTATGCATTATAACTCAAAACCTTAGCTGTCGAATCATGCTAAGATTAGTATGGGACCACTTCGGAATCATGACCTGCCTTTTGAACAAATTGTTTTTTTGATTATTGGAAGGCAAACAAGCAGACGGATTTCCTGATGGGAAGAAATTCACGCTGCCTAGAGACACCAAAGGTCGAGGTCAAGGCCGGGATGTTAGGCCTCGAGCACAAGCAAGTTTATCGGCTACCTTATCCTCTGAACCGGAACAAATTATCGGCAAGCAATGGCAATCCGGGCGAGTCGTTGCGAAATTCTATCACCTATTCAGATGGCACGGTGCTAGTGACGGTATATCTATGCTCGCATTTTACGAGCTGCCTGGCAGGGCAGATGGTCCATTTTGCATCGGAGCCCGGAAAAACACGGGGGACAAATAATCATCAAAAATAATTAGTTTTTAACCGAGTAATCGCTTAACAAACATATAATAAACGTGCAGCAGAATTGAGAACCTTATATTTTTTTAAGTCGGCTAATAGACAAAATGCGAAAGTTGTAACTGAAACTAAAAAATATATTTGTCATACTTTTTTTATTCTGATAGTACTTTCAAAAAGTCGAATAACTTGTCTTTATTTTAATCTCTGTTTACATTCGTTAGAGGCAGCTCTATTTAAACCATTCAGTTTAATATTAATAAATTTAAAATGATCGTGTAACAGTACTCCTTCAACCGCTAACACGAACACCTGCGTCCTGTCGAACCACGTGGCATCTGTTAATTTTTATCACAAACATGACGACTTATCACACAATATCGGAACATTTGACAGATGCTGAAATTGAATATTTATTTACGCACTTATCTCAGAGATTGGATCATGTTTCTTTGTGTCCATAAAATATTTGTTAGCAATAGTGATATTTAATTTATTGTGTATGGTTCTGTTTAATTTGTGCGAACTGTTGTCGAACACAAAATTATTTAAAGATTGCCAATGCGAAAGAGGACCAGGAAAAAGGCGGTTGGTAAGGCGACGCAAGAAGAGAGAGGTATCTTTGCAAATGTATTATTTTGACAACGAATAACTCTCTTGTTTACTTGCAGTATTTCGATGAGAATCACTGTCTTACTGTCTGTCCGTATTAGGATATTAATTACTCACATTATAGTGAGGAGAAAAAAAATAAGATTAGCTGCACTTTTAATTAAGTTATATTTTTAAACACTAGCTTTTGGCCGCTACTTAGTACACATGCTGCCGTTTTTCTAAAAACTAATACATATATTCTCGCCAAGTTCCTTAAGGAGTAGGCAGAGAGTATCGAGTGCCAGACCTCACGATCCTGACAAACCTGTCTAGCTTCCTTCACATTCTTCATACAAACACGCCGGTTTCGGAGACTCTTGACACCACCCTCGGATAATATTCGATTGATCTGATTGTGGAATGTCAGCCTTGGTCTCCCCGGGTACCTACGTCCATCCACATTCGCATTGTATATCTGCTTTGTCCATCTTTCATCTGTCATTCTTTCCACATGACCGAGCCAAAGGAGCATGCTCTTTCGCATTTTAACACCAACACTTTCAATCCCACTCTTTCTCGGATCTCACTGTTACGAATGCGGTCAGCGAGCGTTATATCACAGATTTTCCGTAGCGCTCTCATTTCGACCGCATTTATCCTACTTTCATGCTCTTTCTGACATACCCAACTCTCGCTTCCATACAATAACGTTGGGATAAGCACATACATAATTATGCAAAGAGAGTCTAGCTTTTTGACTCAAAACCTCGCTTTGGAATAGTTTACCCAAAGCTCCATTCGCACTATTCCTTGCACTCACTCTCCTCTCTACATCCTCGGTGTACCTTCCATCCCTGCTGAAAGCACAACCAAGATATACAATTTCATTCAGTTGTTCCAGCACTACGTCATCAACTAAAATTCTTACATCCGTTCTGGCTACGTCTCTTTCAAACACCATTATTTTGGTTTTCATTGCATTCAAATATAAGCCCCTTTCTTTACAATCTCCTTCCATAACTGTGACCAGTGTTTGCAGCTCAGACGGTGTAGTGCCCAAAAGTACAGCATCATCTGCATAAAGCAGGCAGTTCACCACTTGGTCACCCATACGCATTCCCACATTCAATGATCTTAACATTTGAAGACATTTGTCCAAATATAAGATAAAAAAGCGTGCTGACAACACACAACCCTGCTTGATGCCAATATTAACATCGAACCAAGGCGTTGCCATCCACCCGCACGCACGCTTTCCTTTCCTTTCCTTACGTACAAACCTATCAAACGCTTTTTCGAATTAAAAACTAATAAATAATATATAGTGAAATGTAAAACGACGTGATATTTATAGGGCAGGCGAACTGCGACTTCGTACACATGCTGAAGTACGTTTTAATGTTTACTAATGAGAAGGAAAGATTTTCCTGCAGTTAAAGGTTCTAAAATCTTAAATGTTTACCCTGTCTACTAACTTCTATAACAAAAAATGGTTAAAAATCCGTTTTCGTAGTTTTAGCTTGAAAAGTGAACGGACGGGCGGAAACATACAACAATTTTAATGGCCCTCATTTTGGGTTTGGTTTTCTGTATACAATACGTAGTAATCGTTAATTTTAAAAATATTTCATGTAGACTTTTATTATTTATGCATATGATTCTTAAATTTTGTGTAGAAATGAATTATTTTAATCTCTAAAAATTGAAAAATTGGGGAGATGTTATTTATATGTATTGATTGCAAGCTGTTCGGTTCTGACATTACGTTTTTCTTTTCTGTTATTCGTATTCAAAATCGACATTTAGATGTTAAAACAATAACATTTACCTATTCACACATCATCATACATTAATAATTGTTATGTCACAACACTTGTCAAATTTGTATACCAATTTGTTTTCCCCGTGTTGGTCATGGCTCCTTTGCAGAATAGACCATCTGCCTTCCTGCCAGGCAGCTCGTAAAAAGCGAGCATAGGCTTACAACCCACTAACAACGTAACATCTGACTAGGTGGTAGAGTTTCGCAGCGACTAACTAAATTCTAACGGTGACTTCTCAATATATTTTTGAAAACTTGATATATGTCTATAAAAATATAAATTTGTTTAAGAAAAATTGTGATGTACATGCTGTAAACACAAGGAATAAAAACAATCTTGTTGTGCATAAGTCTCGTCGCCACAGAATCAGTTATTCTTTCCAATGTATACGTTTTTACAATAAACTTCCCGAGCATATTAAAGACTTACCATTTAATAAATTTAAAAAATGTATTAAGATAAAGTTGTATGGTAAGAGTTATTATAAGATTTCAGAATATTTAGAAGACAGAAATGCTTGGGATTAATTGCTCCTCATGCCAATCTCTGCAAATTATTTGTAAATGTAATAAACTTTTATAAATTAGATTTATAAGAAAAAAGACAAGCCCGCTGAGTTTCTTTCGCCGGATCTTCTCAGTGAGTGGCCGCGTTCCGATCCGGTGGTAGTTTTTAGAATTATATAGACGTGTTACAAGAATCTTTGTATAGATATACGTAATAAAAGCTATTTTGAATTTGAATTTGACTCACCAGGATTGGTACTACCGCCTTACCTATTCTTGTGGCCATAACGTTATGACGTTTTTCGGTTTGGAGGGTAAGGTAGCCGGTAAACTCACTTTTGCTCGAGGCCTAACATGCCGGCCTCAGGTTGGCAACGCACCATTACCACCTTTGGTGTCTCTAGGCGGCGTGAATTTCTTCTTACCATCAGGAAATCCGTCTGCTTGTTTGCCTTCCAATATTATAAAAAAAACCTAATAATAAAAATGCATATTCTACTTGCTTGCAATACCAATGCTTTGTTTTTTTTTTGTTATAGATAAGCGCAAACCAAACTTTAAATGGAAACACGGAGATCCATGTACCCTTCAACTTGGTGGCTGGTTGGTGTCTCGAAGCGGAGGCATTGCCGCCCTCACATAGGTATTTTAAATATTTATACTTTTTGGTGCCTGGCTACCGGGTGCTATTTATGTTTATAGCATCGAGAAGACCTAATTTGAAAATTCCACGACCAAATCGCTCGGGTACTATCTATGGGTGATATCAAGAATCACCGGCGTGTTTAAAAAGAGTAGTTAATGTTGTGGAAGCTAGGCAGTCTACCCCACAAAGGAGTTGACGTTGACGTGTAAATAGTTATGTATCTATGTGTGTATATTTTTGATAACTATTAAATTAAAACATTGTTCCAAAAAAACAATGCTTAAACCCATAGAAACTGTTAGTAGCTGTTTATGTCGAGCGATACAAGGCTCGCCGGGTCAAAAATCAATAGTCAAAATGTATGTATGCTGGACCGATTTGGCTACTTTTTGGTTTTGAACTGTTTGTGGATGTCCACTGTCCTGGGAAGGTTTAACAGTAAAAAAATGGGAAAATGTGATTAAACTCGTTTCTCGTACAAACAACGGGTGGAATGAAGTCTGCCGAGACAGCTAGTTTACAGTAATACCAACTAATAAATAACAAAACAAAATTTTACCTACATAGTATTTTGTTACCAGATCGGGGAAATTGCTCGCCCTTCGCCTCCTGTGCGAGTCCACTCAGGCGCAGGGGCCGGGCTCCCCCTCCTCGTGCAATAACCGCTTACACCTCGCCCACTTACATCTATACCAAAGAGCTCTGCATCATGGTAAGTTTGACAATTTTACCGTACCGTGTAGATTAAAGTTTGGACGAAATTAAGAAGTGTCAAATGATCGATTGACATATCACGGAAGCTGTCAAGAAACAAGTAACATTCTATATGTTTATAAAAAAGAGAATATGACATATTCCATCACGTTCGTACAGACGAAGTACAACTTAAGGAATTATGTTATAAAGAAAAAAACTGTTTAAAGTTTGCTCAACTGGTGCTTTTCCATTGGTGAGAGAGCAGTGAGAGGAATCCACCGTCTTACCTATTTGTGCCGCCATAGCAAAAATGTCATCTTCCAGATCAAGGTCAGGGTAGCTGGAAGTTTTGTCCTTTGACAAGACAGTGACGTACCTATAATATCTAGTTTTTGTGAGATACATTTTGACCGCCTCGTTGGTCAAGGATTAGCGTATACACCAAACTCTACCGTGCAACTACAAAGCTCGATTTCGTTTCCCGATAGGGACAAGCATTTCTGTGATTAACATTTAGATGTGTGCATTTCAGGTTCTGGGGGCCTACCATAAGCTTTGACAAAACAGTCTTGTAAAAGAAAATTTTACTTCTGTCATAAAATATCATTACTATAGGTCGTACCATGAGCTTTTAGATCAGTCTTGTTTAATAACTGCAATGAACGAATGATTTTTGTAAATTTTGTCTATTACCTGCTACATTCTTTTTTTTTATTCTTTTTCTTTTTTACAAATATGGCTTCCAATTGTTTTTCACAATATAATTAGCCAGTTACATGTATAAAACTTGCTTAGATACGTCCCCTTCCGACAGACTAAGATTCCTTAGTTATTAGAATCTATTAATTTGTTTTTATTCGATATGCATTTTTCTAGTTAGTCATTTTCATCGTCATATTAAGTCATACTAAGGTCTTAGATAAAGCGGTGGCACCCTTATTGAGCTTTGTTATGGATGCTATCGCTATAACAACAGTAAGAAATTACACATTCTTTGTGAATGTATCACTTATTTCTGCATTTGAGCTAAAAAATAATTGTGCACGAAAAATGAAACCATAAAAAAAGATTGGTAAATTGTGAAGAACTGCATAGATAACTTGTTAAATAATAAAATCATTTCTATCTATCAAATTTAATAAAATAGAAAATGATTTTTTTTTGCCAGATTACGTTCTAATACTACTAATCTGAACTACTACTCGTATGAAACAAATAGTCTAAGGTTTTTTGTCAGCGTCCTCCATATAGAAAACTGGCCTGCACCAAATTGTTATCGTCAATTTTCAGATATTAATGTTTGATTGATAGTCTAATCCTACATTTATCAACGAAAATCAAATCACTATAACAATTTTATGTTTTATTTTCGATTTTTTTAATGGCAATTTGTTAAACAATATTAAATCCGCTAGCAAATATTAACTTTTTTAAGATCGCTAATTATGACATAAAAACATTACTGCTAGGTGTCACAATTGACATTATGGTACGAATTGAATGAATGATACGTCGAGTTTTGACCCCATCGTGAATGAAGGTGGTCGTATTTTTTTTCGTTATTATTGAATTTCATGTTTATATTGGGTTAAATTGGTTAATTTAGGAGCGAATTAGATCAATTTTGTTCAGTGAAAGTGCACAAATGAAATAATCATGAAGAAATTAGTATATCGTCCATTTCCTCGCTGCCGTCAAATCTCCTAGATGAGCTTGAGTAACGAAGCCACCGCTTTACTCAAGACCCTGACCTGACTTAGTACATAGTGACTGTATATTGTATAAGAATTAACTAACTTGATATTGGAAAAGTAGTCGTGAAAAACGATCGAAAGCCATATTTATAAAAGAAGAAGAAGAAGAATGATACGTCATAATTCACAAAACTACCATCTAACAATATTGTAAAACTATCCTAGAACAGGGTTGTTTAGAGACGTCATAGCACGAAAAGTCGATGTAGTATTAAAACATTCCTGTTTTAAGGGCATATGGTAGGCCCCCTGGGTGTTTATTTTCAAATATTTATATGTATTAGTATCGTTGACAAACATCAATAATATGAGCATATAGTTTGCTAACTTTGGTTACCCCAATTTGAGTAATTTGTGTGTGAATATTTATTTATAAGCCCCAGTTATCCCTTGACTAATGGTCAGTAGAGCTTTTAGAGGTAGCCTTTTGCTGTTCTATCGCATAAAAAAAATGCTACAAAATTTACAATTACGAGCGTTGACGTAATATTCATGTCGATAATTCGAAAACGCGAAAATTTCATCACTTAAGCACATTTATTTATTCATTTAATTTATTCTGGTATTTTTTTAAGTATTTCTAAGTATTTAGTATCGTTGACCAACACCCATAACACAAGCACATAATATACTTACTTTTGGGTTTAGATTCCATTTCTGTAATATGTCTAGGGTTATTTATATTGAGGTATGTATCTCAAATTACGGAAAGGGAGCTTTTTATATAGGACATAGTAGTGAGTGAGCAAAATTCACCTTGTTAAAAGTATCCTTGAAGTGGTAGACAGCAGACAGGTATGAAGAGGAGACAGAGAGAGGTTTAAAAACTATGCTAAGGTTAAATGTGTGTAAATAGTGATATAGATATCATTATTATTGTCTGGTTATTGTCATAATAGCTATTTTCGTGGAACATTGTAAAAGGGTAGTACATAAAACATTAATTTCCAGGGCTAACCGGTGAAGACCGTTCTGTAGTGGACGTGCTCGTGGAGTACGCAGCGCCCCGTTACATCTCGTTGGCCCTCGATGGCTATTCTCTACTGCTGCTGGACTTCGTACATGCTTCCACGGTCGTACTAAACTCGTCGGATATGGGGCCGAATGTGAGTTTATATTGTTTATTATATATTATTATTATTTATTCTTTTTGGGTGTGCAAAACAAGATCATAATATGTAAAATCGTAAATATTGAAATAGGTGTAAAGCAAATTATGAACTGGAAAAACATATTTTTTTTTTACTTTATCACGGGAAAGGTTTCTGTCAATGCAAACAGGATTTTTTTTTTTTTTATATAAACTACTAAGTTTATAAAACCCAATAAGAATTATAAGATTTTACCGGCAGATTGCGTGAATATTATCTCATGCTCATGTGAGGTTTCTATTCAAAAAATTTGAGATTGTATTTACGGACGGTCGTTTTTTGTACGAATAGTTTGTCGATGAGATATCCATCTACAATATCCCCAAAGAGGAGGTAGGCAGAGGCACGACCAGAGCACCCGCGACTAGCCGAAGACTTAGAAATGATAATTGAAGTTTCGCTACTTTTAGACAAACTACGAGTATTCATACCTATGCATTACGATTCGTTGTAAAGAGTTTTATCGTGTTTTCTTTTGTGTATGCATAATGTATGTTGGGGTTTAAAATGTAACGCTTTGGATGAACTTTGGACACTTGTCTCATAATATACAATATCCTCGGCTCTGTGTTGTAGCACCTTGCATTGTTTGCCTC
The DNA here is from genome assembly GCA_002245475.1 of Calephelis virginiensis. NCBI lineage: Eukaryota > Metazoa > Arthropoda > Insecta > Lepidoptera > Riodinidae > Calephelis > Calephelis virginiensis. The sequence goes on from NJDC01002426.1 coordinate 127,636, forward strand.
AAAAATAGTCTAATCGTTTATAAACCCTTGTAAACTTGTCATATATAATTTAAGTGTAACTTAATAGTAATTTAAGTGATCAGCACTTAAATTACTATTAAGAAGCTTGTCTTTTATTGAAATAATTGTTATGATTGTTATTATCTTGCAGTGTCCCCGTACTGCCGCAGTAACATTCCTCGGATCGTTGTTATCTCTGCCCGACGGACTGATGAACGCACCAATGCTCCAACCTTATCCACATCAATATAACACAGTATTATGTCCAGATTTAAAGGTAAGTCGAAAAATACAATTTCTAAGGCGTGCTATAGATCGAGCAGTTACCGACGGTGAAGTTGCTGTAAATACTGCCCATTCCATACATAGCCTTTACGTATGAAGTTTAGCATTTAACTTCTAATAAAGAAAGTAATTTCTAAATTTCAATTTAACAACACTTATGTATTGTCTACAAATTATCAAAGCTCCAGAGGGAGAGATCAAATAATTAAGATAGAAAGATTTTTTTAAATAGTTATCGCTGCTACAGTTCTTGTTCGATTATGTTGTCTTACATACGACATAAATAATGCAGTGTGTTTTTCAAATTTGTTCTGGTTTTCATGAAGCTTTTCTGTTTACTACTAGGACACGTTACAATAATTTAATTTGGTGTCTATGTGGTTCTATTGTTATAATGATTGAATTGAGTATCTCGGTGACGCAGGAGCACGTGCTGAACATAGTGGTGCGCGTGTGCCGGCGGGAGGGCGCGGCGGCGGCGCGGTGTGCGGGTGCGTGCGCACTGCTGGCCCACGCCGCGCACACGCTCGCCAGCCGCCGCCTCTGTGCGCGTCTGCCCGCCTACCTCGACTGTCTGCTGCAGATGATGATGGTGAGTCTACCGCACTCCGCACATCTTTGCTTATACATCTTTGTTTCGTCAATATTATTCCAATTGTAACTAAACCTACTTTTCTATAAATTTTAAAGAAAGAAAAAATTTCGCCCCAGACAGGATTTGAACCTGTAACCTTTCGTCTCAAGCCGACGAATGCTCTAACCAATTGAGCTACTGAGAATTCAAGTCCCGTGGCGAAATTTTTAATTCCTTTCTACCCCGTTAACGCGGGTAGTTATGTCCTATAGATACACAATTCTGAGTACCCACCAAATGAGTTCATCATTACAGATGAAATTCACATTTTAGAATGGCCATAACTCTCTTTTCTCGCAACGTATTTTTATTTTAGCACTTGCCCTGTGCTTGGGATAAATTTTAAAGAAATAAAAAATTTCGCCCCAGACAGGATTTAAACCTACTTTATTCAGTTCTATATTCTCACTAGGCACTGCTACACGCGCACTTAGTTTGACCGTTGCCACTTCAAGGTATACACCCTGCGAATCGGGAGGAAATGTCGTCTGTTGCCCGTGGTTATGCTCTTTCAGTCCGCCATCATCGTTTACAGTCTACAATTAGAAACAAAAAAATGTGTGGCAAATAATGGCAGGATATAGCTGTCTGGCTTCCTCTTTGCAGTTTCTCTTTTTCTTATTTTGTTAAGATTTCTTGACGTTTTTATTTTTTGTTTCAGATGAAAAACAAAATGATCGCCAAAGTTGTCAGTGACTGTGTCCTGGTGCTGGCAGACTACACGGACCAAATAGTAGAATTATATCCCGGCCTCGCTGGTAATTTCGTAATATACTTGTTTGGTTGTTTTTTCTTCTTTCACGTTGCGATTGAGCCATATTTCAGTATCTTTTTTGTGTACTGAGATAGTTTCACAGAGATATGAGATACATATATCCCGACATAAGAAACTCGGTTCGATTCCCGATGGGCATTTTGTGTGATAAACATTTAGATGTATGCATTTCCCTGACTGGATGTTTTTTTTAAATTTATTCTGTTATCTATTTAAATATTTCTATGTATTTGAGTCGTTGACTAACCCATAACACAAGTATATAATTTACTTGCTATGGAGTTACATTCAATTTGTGTAACTTGTCCAGGAATATTTATTTATTTATCACCTAACTTTAACCACGAAGGAGTTAAATGACTTTAAAATTAAAAAGTAGTACTGGTCTAGCGGTTCAGGTGTTGGACTTGACTGCATGAGGTCCAGGGTTCGAATACAGGGTCGGGCAACAAAAAAAAATTGGGTTTTCCAATTTTCTAACAAAAAATAAATGTCCGGGATTGTATATGTGCCTAGTGTCTTCAGCTAGTCGTGGGTGCCCTGGTTGTGTCTCTGCCTACCTCTTCGGGGATATGGGCGTGAAGATACTTTTTTTAAGTAGTAGAAATGTGGGCAGGTGAATTTTTAATCGATTTGATTGATTGATTATGTCCCGTTTCGTGCAGAGAAAATAATAAAATGGATCTGCGCGTGCCTGGCGCAAGTGTCGGGCGTGAGCGGACGCGACGCGGTGAAACCGCTGGCGGGCTCGCTGCTGCTTTGCCTCGCGGAGTTCGCCGTGCGGTTCGGACCCACAGTGCTGATGCGCCCCTGCGATACCGACACCAAAGATACGCTGCTACTGCTCATATTTAAGGTATTTTAATACCGCACATTATGTAATTAAAGGCATTTCCTGATTTTAAAAAATACGCTGCTTCATTTGCCAAAGGTTTTACTTACACCCCTAACGCTGCAAACCAACCGCCGATATTGACGAACACTGATTCATAATAACAGTAATTTATAAGTTAATATCCCAATGTGGGCGACTAGTCAGAAAACTTTACAAACTTGTAAAGGCCACGGTAGTAGTGCGAAACGAACCTACACTCGCCTCTTCCAAACCGTTTGATAGTAGAAGCCAAGATATTTGCTTACTAAAAAGTATTGGTGTAATTGTTTTTGATGTGGTGTTTTTTTGAAGATAACTTTCCCCTTAATACAAGACTGTTCGTATCTTCACTCATGTGGTTATGAGCGCCTAAAATTTTACTTTGAAAATATTTTCCCACAACAAATAATCTAATTTTATTATAATACTAGCGGCCCGATCCGGCTTCGTACGGTTATGAAATATACATATAAACCTCTCTCTTCAATCACGGGATAGCGACTTTGTTTTATACTATGTAGTGATTACTTTGGTTATAAGGTAGGTCTAAAAATTTTATTAAAAGTGATGTGTTGAAGTATCTGTGAGTGAAGTGATAGTTGTAACTCGTTACAAATGTTATTGCTTTAAAGGTCTATAATTTGCAGACAAAACTCATGCACGATTTTGTGATATATGCAGATTTAATCAACTTTTTAACCCGTTCCGAAAACAAGGTGGTTATCAATTCGGCTGTTATGTTTTTTTCTTGTACATTTGTTATACGTTCACACGGCGAATGATGAAGAGATTTTGATTAGGTTCTCTTTGGGAAGATAGGTCATGATTCAGAAGGTGTCATCTCACTTTTCTGGCAAGGTACGTGGAAATTGATGCCTAACTGAACTCGAAACCCACTTGTTGAATCGTGATCAAATTTATGTCGGAATCATTGTTCGAAATTTAACTCAATTTTTTACAATTTTACTGTGCTTATATTCTGTAAATTGTAAATACACAAATAAGATTCAAACCCACATCGGTTGGTGTTTTTAAGTTCCTGTGTAACCATTTAATTTTTGGTTTACAAAACCTAAAAGGAAAAATTGTTTTTTAAGAATACATGCACAGATACATATCTTCACTCCAAGTCGCATACGGAGTAGTCAGAGAATATCGAATGCCAAAGCTTACGATCCCGTCACATCTGCCTGTCTTCCTCGTCATTCATAATCTTTTTTACGCCAACACGCCAGTTTCGGAGACTCTCGGATAACACCCAAGCAATTTGAACGTGGAATGTCAACCTCAGTCTCCCCGGGTAGCTACATCTATCCACATTCTTATTGTGTATCTGCTGTCCAAAATCTGCTTTTTATTCTTTTAGGAATCATTTCCAAAACTTTTATTTTCCTTTTTTCGTCAAAATTAATTATGGTTTCGGGAAGAAATATTTTTACTTTATTTGAGTTTTTATTTTTTTGTTATTAAGTTGACTTATTCCCTAATGGACTTACACTTATTTTTGTTTTGTACAGTATTATGTAATGTTATTGTATAATTAAAATATAATTTTCTGTATGCAAATATAGTAAACCAACAGCTTATAAGTAGACGAAAAAGTTGGAGACATCTAAGCTTTTCGTCTACCTATCCTAACCTATTGTTTGAAAATCTATAAAACAATATATAGTTACGTCAAAAGAAAAATATTTTTTCACAATTTTAATGTATTTAAGTCATGAATTTGTAGTATTTAATAAAAAGGGTGCATATAATAGACAAATGACTAAGTATAAAGTTCCAAAGTAAGATAGAGAATGTAATAGAACGCGCGCATTAGATAGCACCTTTATCTCCAAATAACTTTTTTTTATGATAGTGAAAGGCAAACAAGCAGACGGATTTCCTGATGGTAAAAAATTCACCAAGAGACACCAAAGCTTGTAATGATGCTTTGCCAATCTGAGGCCGGAATGTTAGGCCACAAGCAAAAGTAAGTTTATCGGCTACCTTACCCTACAAACCGGAACACGTCAACGCAAGCATTGGACGTTATGGTGGTACCAATCCGGGCAAGTCGCTGCGAAACTCTACCACCTAGTAAAAATACAAAAAATCTTTCAATTATAATCTAATATATATACCATTATATTATAAAATATACCATTAATTAAACAACGAAACAAATAGTTATATAATTTTTTTATTCAAAATCATTTACAAACAATACAAAAAGAAGTAAAAACGATTGCAAAAACGAATCACATTTTACAAGGATATTTCAACAAATTGGTCGGACTCATTGTTGACAGTTTTTCTCACTTAAGAAACAGCCCAACCGATTTTATGTAACAGAAGGTGTAAAAAGTTTTGTACCTAATTCGATATGTACATATTACAATGACACAATATCTTTAAAGATGCAATCAGAAGTATACAATACATTTTGTGACCACCGTAATCAAAACTGGTTTGATACTACTTACTTTAAACAACTCTGTTACGTCATCCAAGAGCCGACTTCAACGATCTTTATCACAGATAAAGAAATAATAGATTAAGCAATATTTTCAATTGTTTTTTTTTGGATACATTAAAATGAAAATCCAGCTTTTTTATCTGATAGTATGATAACTATTCTTATTCACGTCTTTCATATGATATAAAAAGTACTCTCACCGCATTACCACAAAAAATGGACGCTTGTTTAACTAAACGTGATAAAATTGACATCTAACCAATAACAAGCTATACGTGGATGACGTGGAAACATATCATTGGTTGAGAATCCAATTTTAAAGTGTTTAGAAAAACATGTGTTCAATAAGTGTTTATTTTTTTTTTTTGTACTAAGACTGTCAAAGTATGCTTGCCTCGTTCTAACTGAAATAGATGCCTGAACATCGTAATGTTCACGTAAACACACGCACAAACATATTAGGAATCCGCACTAACGGCAATCATATTTGATTAGCTTTCCATCTTTTAATTTTTCGCGAAACTGAAATAAATTTATTAGAGTACAACTATTAAAATCAGTGTTCTTGTTTCGAAAAAATTGCTTAATCTCTTCTCTTATTTTTTTAATAAAGTGATTGTTTTACTGCCCTTGCCCTGGGTGCTCGACGTGCTCTTGTGGTTGGAAACCATGTTCGTCAGCGATGAAGGTGACGGTGTAGATCAGACCGTCTGGTGCTGTATACTTGTAACTACCTTGGACCTCGATAGCTTTGTGGTCTTCGCTGATTTGTTTCAATGTGCCTTGTTCTTGACGGGATGTGCCGTCACTGGTCTCAAATCTGTAGATTATTGAAATAAATAAAAGTAAACTATGAAATAAAATATTAAAGTTTGATTTATAAATAAATTAATTCATTAATAGTTTTAGTTTTATTTTTTTTTACTTGTAGGTTAACGCAAATCGGTTTAACCATTATTGAGTTATAACACCACTTTCTTTTATACATATAGATTAAAATCATTTTACAGAATATGTAAATTAAAAGTTCGTTACAAAATACTTAATACTTTTAAATACTGGAATAATGTATTGGTTTAGCGTATTATTCAAAACGAAATATATATAAAAAAACGCTTCGTAAATTACTTCTTAATGAAATTATTCTTTAATATTCACTTCTGCCCATAAACACATCGAAATAACATACACCTGATCTAAAGATAATAATTTTTGCTACATTGATGTCTCTTTCTATGTT
>NJDC01002426.1:191011-202527 GCA_002245475.1 Calephelis virginiensis
AATATTTAAGAATATAAGTGCAATTTTGGCATGAATTTGGTTTTGTGAAAATACAAACGACATTTATCTATGAGAACATACCATACTCATTTTGTATTAATTCGTTTTAAATAAAAACATTCACATTTTTCAGGGTAGCAAAAAAATTGGTAGTAGATTTTATTAACAATTTCCAATGATGACACAACAATATAAATGAATTGCAAAAACCTACAACATTGATAATGCCAATTTGGTGTCAGAGGTTAAAAAACATACAAACATAGCCAAGTAACGCAAGGAAATTGCCAAATAGGATCACAAACATTCTGACATTTTTGACTAAAGAAAACAATGACTTTGTTATACACTTCTAAACAATTAAACTTATATGGCAGAGTCAGAAGCGCCTAAATAGTTTAAAGATGTCCAGATTAAACTTATTACATCAGGACCTCTTTATACCGAACCACTCCTAATCCGAACCCCTCTATAATCCGAATGGCCCATACCCGCTGGCTCTTTTCTAGCCAGTTGCTCACCGAATGGTGAATGAGTGTCACGCGCATTTGTTTTATTTATTTACTCGTTCGCCTTTTCGTGTAGATGGCGTCAGTTGCAACTTGGCACTTATTTAATTTTTTTTTATAATGGCTTCGACGTCAAAGCAAAAGGACACATGTGACCCTGACTATTTCTCAGAAATACGAAATTTTAGATCAACTGAAAGAAAATATTTCTTTTAGTTTTTTTGCACAGGAATATGGTGCAGGCAAATTTACAATTTTCGATAAAAAAATAAGGAAGAAAAGACTGATACGATCTTATGTTGTTAGAACAGAACAGAAATTGCAAGACAAAACTTTTTATTTCTCATTAAATCCCTCCCACAAACTGAAATATCGGATTTCTTATAAAAAATTTAATAAACATTATTGTTTACATGTTTTTGAATAAATATATAATCAACATTCCGCAATACTATTTGTTTTATTTCATAAAAGTATCTACAGTTCCTAATATTCTATAATCCGAACGCTCCACGAATCCGAACGAAGGGTAAATTTTCGGAGTTCGGATTAAGGAGGTCCTGCTGTACTTACATCTTAAGAAATTCGAAAACGGTTGTAGTCTTACCTGGATGAGCTGATAAAGTTGGTTTTCCGCTGGGATCGATAGTCTGTAGAATATTTTCATAAAATTAATAAACATTTATTCACAACACATGCAATTTTTAGGTTAACAATGTAGTATGACTGACATCAAGACATTGTATAATGAGGACTATCAAGAACAAAATAAATTTAACATACCGCTAAAGTATATTGCCGGTCACCATTTTCATTCAAATAATACCGTAAATACATTGTATTTACTAATTGCAAAAGATTTTGTTAAAATCTTAAAAGAGAACAGAATACCTATGTACCTATTGCTATAATATTGAAATTTGTTTTTGTTGTTGAGATTTGCAGTGCTGCCAGTGGGAGATAGTGAAAAGTAACACGACACTGACCAGAAAGTAACATTTTGGAGAAAAAAGTAACATTACGCTTTTTTTTTACTGTGGAAAGTACTAAACTGTGAAATGCGTTGTTATGGCAATTTATTTATAAAATAAAACTTACATACCTTTCTTCTTTTTCTTTTTCTTCGATCCTTGACCCGTTTATTAAATGTAAAAATTAGTACAATCCGTGCAACAACAGATTAGAAACGATTGGCGACTGACTTCATTTCAGTTTCGGTTTCTGTGTGTATTAGTTAAAAAGGGATGGCGATACTACATTGCAAGCAAGGTTATAGTAATATGTTTTTGCACGGCTTATAATAGACAACTTTTCATCGAATAATCAACTGGCAATGCTAAAAATAAAACAGACAATCATTCGCATCACATCTAAATAATATACCAACCAATTTAAAAATGTCGTTCAACCAATCTTTACCTGCTTAATCATCACTTAATACAAAAAACTAAAAAAGGTTTCTTGTCCCTTTTCTGAAACTTAAAAAAAAATCAACAACCCAATGGCGAGGCGATGCTGAAAAGAAAAACGTAACAGCTTATATCTAAAAAATATACTAACCCATTTAAGAATATCGTTAAATGCGAACTTGCTTTGTCATCAATGAATACAAATGACAAAAAAAGATTTCCGTCCCTTTAATTAAACTAAAAAAATCTTAATAATTGTTGATCGAATAATCGTCTGGCGGTGCTAAAAAGAAAAAAAAACGTACGTAACAGTTAGTAATTTGTATCTAAGTAGTATACCAACCAATTTAGAAATGTCGTTCAATACTAAACTGCTTTTCCCAAAAATAGAAACAAAAACCTTTAAAAAGGTTTATTATCCCTCTTATTAGAACTTAGAAAAATCGTAATAATTGTTTGTTGATCGAATATTGTCGCTTGGTCGCATGCATAAACTTAATGAAAAATAGAGAAATATACGGGAGTGAATGGATAAGTCAATTTGACAGATATAAATGCGACTCCAAATCGCATATTGTAATCGCATCGGTCCTCCCGCTAATCCCGCCATGTTGAATACTCGTATCAAGTTGGTGTCAATCGAGCCAACATGGGGACAAACTATAAAATTTTCAATCGCATGCTGATTCACGATATTGTTTGTTTGAAAATCTAAAAAGTAATGCAAAAGTAACATTTTGTGTCGTGTAACATAGAAATAACATTGGACGGTCAAAAGTAACGTAAAATGTTACAAAAGTAACGTTCTGGCAATGCTAGAGATTTGTTGTTGTAGTTTTTTAATTTTATCCCAGTCGGGGAAAGGCAAAGGATCTGTGTCAATACAGCCACGTCTTCCGTATAATATTTTTCTTGTTATATATTTTAAATGTATGTCTTCCGTATTAATTCTTTATTTCAGTCATTAGTCACTATTTACACAGTCTTGTCTGGGTCTTGAGTAAAGCGGTGGTTTCGTTACACAAGCTCGTTTATGAGATTTGGCGGCAGCGAGGAAATTCACGATACACTAATTTCTTCAAGATTATTTCATTAGTGCACTTTCACTGACCAAAATCAAACTAATTTCCACCTAAACTAACCAATTTTACTCATATTTTACACTAAATTCAATAATTGTGAAAAAATTACGACCATTTTCATTCACGATGGCGCCAAAACTCTCGCTAGAGATTTGGTTGAGATTGACAGTTGACAGATGGAAGAAATTTTTTTAATGTTGTTTTTTTGCTAATTAATTTGCACCTTTCTGGGGCCTACTTTTAGGCCAACCTGCCATGTCTTACGTATTAATTAAGTCGTAAGTTAACAGTCATAATTCACTATACAAAAAGTCATGTCAGGGTCTTGAGTAAAGCGGTGGCTTCGTTACTCAAGCTCATCTAGTGAGATTTGGCGGCAGCGAGGAAATACACAATTCACTGAACAAAATAGTACAAAATTCCACAAAAATTGACTAATTTCACTCAATATAAACACTAAATTCAATAATTATGAAAAGATTACGACCATTTTCATTCACGATGGCATCAAAACTCTATTTTTTTAGTTAATTTGACCCTTTCTGAGACCGGCTAAGACGTTTTGGCCATGCTGCCACTTCCTCGGTATTCCACCGACAAGGTGGTCTAATCACTCGATCTACCGGTAAAAACCAAATGAAAATCGAACAGGCAGAAAGACAGACGTGGCCGGGGGACTATGTTTTATAATGGATACTGCTAAAATAGATTTATGAGTAACTGGGAACATGGCCTCGTTAAACGAGCGTTTCGAATTCATGTCAAATGTAAATTTGGAAGAGATTTAAAGCTTTTTTGACTAGGTGCGATGCGGTGCTTAATAATGTCAAGAAAAAGTTATTGGATAAACGATTAAGGGAGGGATAATTACATCTTTACATAATTCGTTACGTCAAGAGTCTTTCTAGATCATGGTCTGGGGGCTGATTTTGTAACTCACTTTTCCAACTCAAAATGAAAAAGTGTACATCAAATAGCTGTCAAATTACGAGTTTTGTATTGGCTAGCTCCAATGACCAACCAAACTGGATTATTTAATTTATGATCATCCACTCGTTTAACACTTATATCAGGATTTTCGATCATGATTTAATATACTTCTAGCGGAGTCCAAAAACAAACTCTTTTTTTAAGTTGTTCTTCTTCTTCTTCTTTTGTGATATGGCTTTATATTTTTAAATTGTTATGACAACCAATTTTCAAAATGTCAATGTCATCAATTTATTGGGGCGTATCACACTGTCAATGTTATTATGATCCTAATATCGCGATATCGCAGGTATTGAAATGGTCTATTACATTTGTCAATAATATCATCATCAGTATACAGTTGAATGTACTAGAGTGAAGTTGTGTTTCACATTCGATTAAAATTAAGTTAATCCGAATTCTACATGGATAACAGTAGAAAAGCAGCTATAGCAATAATACTCGTATTAACGTTGAAATCTAAGGAGAAGAGAAGTGCCGGACTCCTTTGCAGAATAGACCATCTGCCTTTCGACCAGTCAGCGCGTAAAAGGCGGGCATAGGATAACCGTCACTAGCACCGTGACGTCGTACTAGGTTTCGCTAATTTTCGCAGCAACTAGTCCGGATTAATACCACCGCCTTACCTATTTCTGTCGCCATAACGTCAATGCTTGTAAACTTACTTTGGGTCGAGGCTTAACCTCCCGGCTTGAGGTTGGCAACATACCACTACCGACTTGGGTGTTTCTAGACGGCATGAATTGGCCTTGCAATATCTTAAAACAAACTAACATACCAATAATTTTATCATCAAATTCACTCCCGTAATCAAGAAATACTAGCTGCTTACTTTGACTTAATAGTGTGGAATATAATATTTTCATACAAAATGTCATACCCCCATTATGGTCAATAATATATCACACTATTTCATATATTTATCATATTTTAACTTAAATTTTAAATATACATAACAAATTTTATGATAATCGGTTCTACAGTTTAGGCATGAAAAATGTATTACAGTCTTTACTTAAAAACTACCGTGTATCAGCAGAGATTAATATTATTTAATATTTCTAGTTTAAGTATCATCGCCTAATACGATATAGTGGGGTTAAACCATAGATTTAGAATGTACAAGATCAACAAAGCGTGGGAGAGGGAAGTCCTTATCAGGTACAAATTGCCTTAGAGGAACAGAGAGAGAGAGAGTCAGGTACCTATGTGCCAATATTTATGCGAGTAAGAGATCATAGTATTCTTGTCATAGTGCATCGCTGTGAATTTTGTGAATTATTTTCATAATCTTACTATTTAACTGGAATAAAATATAAAGGCAATTACGATGTCGTGTTCTGTAAGCGCTTGTGATGTTACAAAACGTTACAATCCTAATAAATACACATTTCATAGGTAACTACAACTTTGACATAAGAATATTTAGAACTGCGTTTTGTTAGTTTTTTTGCTACTTATCTGCTCAGATAAATAACAAATTGTTTTTTTACGCTAAGGCTTGACAACGCGGTGACGTCCAAAACATCGATGAATGTCAACCAAAGAGTATAAATACTCTTTAGCAAGAGATTTCAACATTGGTTGTTGAACCAACTTGTGTGTCGAAAAATACATTTCTACTTAGACTGAGATGCGCTTATACGTAATCTTTTTATGAATACTTGATATTATTAAGTTTAATCATCAACGCATTCACTGCCACCAACGCATATACTTACGTGTTTTCGTTACTCGCGTCCAGTGCTTTGGACGCGTCTGTGAGTTCATTTATTTAGCGAGCTGTGTCCAGTGCCTATGTGCGTTACATACGAGTTCTATTAATTTTGCAATGTTCTATTTATGTCAAATAAATTATTCCCTGGATCACTCACATTTGGTCATTTTTAACCGAATTAAAAAAGAAGAGGATTTCAAATCGAAGGTATTTTTTATGTGTGTTACCTCGTAACTTTTTACTGCGTGATCCTATTAATTTATTTTTATTTGAAAACCATAATGCTGACGAGAAGATTACCCGCAGTAACTAAATAGTTGAAATATGATTGTAAAAACATTCGTTCCGGTGGGAAAGCTTGGGAAGCTAGACTTGCACATTACGCTGAACATTCAAGTCACAGGACAGCGATGCACCTATAGGATGTATAATATAATATCAATAATCTATGGTTGTCCATAACCACAAGGAGGGTCGTATGCTTGATTGCTGTCTCAAGCAAGGCTTGGAACCGGTACGAAAAGTACAGGTTCTGTACCGGTATTTACCGGTTCCTACCATTTCGATACATTGATAGCGGTTCGAAAGTGAGTACCAGTACTTCGTATACCGGTACCGACCCAATACCTATATCTAACAAGTACCGGTACTATTACCGATAAAAACCGGTATCAAATTAAGGTACCCTTTAAATACAAGTGCGACGTTGCCAATTTTCCTTTTTAGGTATCGATGTTATTTTAAATTCTCATTAATGAACAGAGATATCTTCGATTGAAGAAAAAATAATAAGTAATATGTTTTCTAGTACCGGTATTATTTAAAAAGTACCGGTACCAGAACCCTTAAATCAATAGTACCGGTATTAAGTCTGGTACCGGTACTAACAGTACAGGTAACGCCTTGGTATCGGTATTGCTTCAAGGTCATTAATACCGGTTCCTAAAAACACCGGAATTTCAAGCCCTGGTCTCAAGTCATATAAAAAGTTGTACTTTCCTATCTGTTTGGCGGGATAATAATGCCACTTTTATCATTTTAACGGCTACCTTACGCTCTAACCGGAACATGATAATGAATAACATTGCTGTTTCGGCCGACAAAGACAAAGATGGTGACCCTAAAAGACAGGCTTCGCGTACAAATCTACCATCTATTAGTCACTATGCTAGTGATACATAAAGCCAATATTTCACGAATAAAATTTCTTAATAGTCATACAACATAAAATTTGATATTGTTTATATCATAATAGATGAGAGTAAAGAAAATATGCTAATTTACTTACAGTTTGTTAATTTATCGATATCGATAACGTACGTGACCGTTTTAACAACCTTTTTTTTAACTCATACATAAACAATTTACTCACACTCACGCATATTTTTTTGGTTTCGCTTTTTAACTGACTTTGTTTATCTAGTACATACTAAATCTATGGGTTAAACCAATTTGTGTAATTGGTCCAAGGCTAACTATTTGCGTATTTATTACTGTCTGTAATTTTTTCACAACTGCGATTTTAGTATGAGTTGGTATAGATTACGTTCTGTAAGTTACATGTTGAAATCTACGACACCTTTGGTCTAAAAATGTGTTTTCTTAATCACCAATAGAATAGAGGCATCAAAGTTTTCGTACAAATAATTTACAGCTATATAAGAAACTTATGATAAGGGCTCTATTACGCAAAATTGCAAAATGTATACTTTTTAAAATTGTTTCCAAATTTAGCAACATAATTTTATTTTCTATGAATTTTACTCCATCTCTCGGGTCCCATAAAAATTACCGAAACAGTCTAATGGTAAGTAACAATCTCGTCAACACCTTTTTTTTATAGTGTGGAAAATCCCCCCGCGGGGCTAGAATGAACACTTTCGTCTCGGCATGATCGCATCGTTTCGCTTGGACGATGCGTCTCCTTTCAAAATGTCAACGTTTCATAAAAAGCTAGAATAATCAAAACTTCAAGCGATGTCGTGTAGACGTTGAACAATGACCGAAATTGAATGGAAAAATAGAAATTTGTATCTATGGAAACGACGTGAAAAATGTCAAATGTTGCCGTCAATTTCTTTTTTTAAGTATCTGGCATTAGCTTGCCAAGCCCATTCAAGTAAAAAGTTTCTAAACTACTTATATAAAAACAAATATTTAAAAAACAAGATCAAACTATATTGATGATTTTAGAATATTTTAAGATAACTTATTTTGCAATTTGAGAACGCAATAATAAGGTACCAATATGTTAATGATTTACCTTAAATACGTTCATATACATCTCTGCTACGTAGTATCACTACACTAATATTAACACCTTCCAAAAGTAGGTAGCCAAAAAAGGTCAATGTTTGAGAAGTACAAAACAACTAGCCATTAAATGATATCCCTAAACATAACACATTAAAGAACGGAATGAAAAACATAAAATAAAAATTGTCAAATGTTGTTTCTAGAAAATGATAAAAGTAGTGTTTTAAGTTAGATTTGAATTAAAACTTAACATATATGTCAAGCAAAATCATCCATTCGTGAGCATCTAAGGCCCACGGTTTGTATGCTATAAAAGTTTGCCAGAATCATATTGATGAAGAGATAGAAGACTCAAGGAGCGAATTGAAAATGAATTTGTAGATCAGAAAATTTGATAAGAACAAAGAAGACAAGAAAGGAAATACTTAATTATTTACAATTTCGTAAATAATAATTATGAAACACATAGGAAACGTGACTGACCATATGATTAGGTCTAGAAACGTGGCACACAAGGCGATCGCAGACAAAACGAACGCTCGTTTCGTTTCCAAAACGAATTCGTCTCTCAAATCTTAGGTTCGAGCACGTTATTCTACGAATTTCTAACAATGTCATTCATTCGCTAACGTTTCATGACGTACTATCGTCTATCGCCGACGTCACGTTTTGAAATAGCATGAACATTCTACGATTTTTATAAAACGAAACGTTCGTGTCAAGACGACGGTGTTCATTCTAGCCCCGCAGGATACCCGCTGCTCTCGGAGGAGAGCAACGGGTTATGTCGGTCTCGAACCGACTAAAAACCACACTATGATCTTCCTGCCGACCGGCAAGGAGCGAGATGGGGACGCGTTGGCATTCACCATCTCGCTCCTACAACAATGTCGACAACCTGCGGGGCTAGAATGTACACTTTCGTCTTGGCACGATCGCGTCGTTTCGTTTGGACGATGCGTCTCCTTTCGAAACGTCAACGTTTCTTAAAAATCTAGAATAATCAAGACTTCAAGCGATATCGTGCAAACGTTGAACAATGACCGAAATTGATTGGAAAAATTGAAGTTTGTCTCTATGGAAACGACGTAAAAAGTGTCAAAGGCTTGGCGTCAATTTCTTTTTTCAAGCATATGGCTTTAGCCCTAGATTATAGTTATTGTAGCAAAGAGTTTGTAAGTATCCTACTTTAAAAAAATCCAAATTTATGAAACATTGTTTGCCGTTGACGTGTTCCGGTTCGGAGGGTTAGGTAGCTGATAAACTTATTTTTGCTCGAGGACTAATATTCCGGGCCCCAGGTTGGCAATGCACCATTACCTACCACCTTCAGTGTCTCGAGACGGCGTGAATTTCTTACCATCAGGACATTCGTTTGCTTGTTTGCCTTCCAATAGCAAAAAATAAATAAACAAATTAAGTAGCAATTCGTGATACTCAATAGATAAAAAACTGGAGGAGCAAAAAAATAACTCGTAGTACAAAAAAACGTAATAAGAAGAAAGAAAACAAGAAAATATAAAAAATAAAAATTTAATCAAAACGAAATACTTAAAAATATACAAACGAAATACTTAATAATTCAAAATTACGTAAATAATAAATATGAAACATACGGGAAACGCGACTGACAATATGATTAGTTCTAGAAACGTGGCATACAAGGCGATCGCAGGCAAAACGAACATTCGTTTCGTTTCCAAAACGAATTTGTCTCTCAAATCTTAGTTTTGGACACGTTATTCTACTCGTACGAATTTCTAACAATGTCATTCATTCGCTAACGTTTCATGACGTACTATCGTCTATCGCCGACGTCACGTTTTGTTTTGCATGGATGTTCTACGTTTTTTGAGTTTGACATTTCAATGCGGGCCAAAACGAAACGTTCGTGTCAAGACGACGGTGTTCATTCTAACCCCGCAGGATGATTAAAAATTCAAATTTGACAGATTCAAAATTGACAGGAATCATTACTATAGACAATATGATCATCACTGTAGTATTTGATCTTCGACGTGACATTTGTGGCATCATCGAGAGAAAAGATGGTCAAAGTTTTTTTATAATTATTGAATTTCGTGTTGATATTGAATGAAATTAGTCAATTTGGTGGCATTTTGTACATTTTCGTTCAGTGAAAGTTCACAAATGAAATAATCATGACGTAATTAGCGTATTGTGTATGTCCTCGTTGCCGCCAAATATCATTACATGAGCTTGAGTAATGAGGCCACCGCTTCACCCAAGAGTCTGACATAACTTACTGACGACTTGTGGCTGATGACTAATTATAATTGATATAAAGTTTTATGCAAATTCCTACTTGACCAATGGCAAAATACTTACATACAGGTCAAAACCTAAAGAAAGAAGAAGAAAGATCTTCGACGTCACAGTCAGATGTCATTTTGACTCCGTTAACTGACGATAGAGTCGCTGCTGTTCACTCTTCACACCATTTTGACCAGTTTGGCGCAACTTGTATTTAAAAAAAAAAAAATTAAGTTTGCTATGTTTATAACACATCCAAATTTTATCGCGCTTATTATCTTAGATCTGTATACCTTTCTAGTTACTTTCAAAGTCAATCGGGTTATATCCCGCTAAACTCTGAATGTGTCAGTTGTCAACGAGTCGCTTGAATAGTTTATTACATTCATTCTTCTTCAATGTTTTTATAATAAAATAAAAGGTCACTGGGTTTTGCATCGCAATTAAACGTTTTAACGTGAATTTGCTTTTAATTTCGTACGAATTGTGAAAAGAGCTTGAAGTACTTGTGGCGCTTAAAGCGCGAAATTTTTAGCAGCTTTCTCCTTGATATTACCATAATATATCATCAACACTTCCAGAATATTTAAACTTACTACACGATGTATCTCATTCTGAAATTAAATATTTTGTGCATCGGATAAAATTTTTTTTAGTACCTATATCAAAAACATTATCGATTCTGAACTGTCACTCAAAAAATGGATAGTATCTTAGATGTAACCTAGTTTTTTTATTTTCAGTTGTAAAAAATGGGTCGCAGCAACAGGAAATGAAGATTTGGTTTTTGTACCTATAGAAAAACTTCATGGATTAATACTTATGTCACAAATATCATTTTTAGACTTTATGAGAATAAAGTACCTATTTTCAATCTGAAAAATCAATCAAAGTTTATCGTAGGAACGCTGCATAACATTTGGTTTATTTTGGGGAGATTGTTATTGTGCTTTAAATTATTAAATTAGTCGTCAAGCTAGGCTATTGCAAGCAGGGGATCACTCAATTTTCTTTCAGTGTAAGAAAAAAATTAAGGACCTGTAGTTTCTAAGATAAGTTCAAACTTCGATAGAACGACCTGCACATGTATAGATAGTCTAAGCTGAAATGACGGGTACCTATTGACGGGTGTCGCATTGATGCGTACGAGTATATTTATAATATGTACTCAATACACACACAAACAATTTTGTAATTGGTTATCTTGGACAGGTAACATTCAGGTATCTGTTCCATTTCAACGAATTTAACGATTTGCAGTTTAACTAGTTTAGAAGAG
>NJDC01002428.1:0-30510 GCA_002245475.1 Calephelis virginiensis
CATTGCCAAAGTTTTCAGTAACTGATGTTAACGGTCGCCCTCTCCTGCAATGTCTCCATTTTATCGTGTTGCAGTCACAGCGGTGAACAAACATAGCTAAACAAGAAAAGGGAAAATATGATCTAACCATATACTGCATGTCGTGATTTCGCGCCATACTAGAAAAAATGTTTTTTAAATATTGATGTTACTGCAATTTTACATACGGGTCTCTTAAACCTAACCCTACTAAAAGTGTTACGTCTTTTAACTGTACTAACGCCGGGTCAAAAGTATTACCGGCGAACTGTAAATGAAATTTAATTGGTTTGTTAGCATTAAATAGCGCAATATATTGATCGTATAGAGATAAAATTGTTCGTGGGGCTGAAAATGGAATAATATTAGAAACTGATCCAAAATTGAAGGCAACAGGGAAAGCTCGAAAGTACGCTGTTTCAAATTAAAAAAACAATTTTCAAAATAGGTTCAAAAATGCTGGAGAATTCGAATAACATACGTAAAAAATGTACTCGTAATTAGTCAAACATATGACCCCTTACAAATGATTTAAAATTAATAAATTTACAGGGACTTAATTTTTGTTTATCTAAACTTTTTTATACTTCATTTTATCATTACATGATAATGAGGTAAACTTGATGAGTTTAGTTTCTGATTTTTAAAAGCGTGTTGACATTTCTAATAGTTGACAGTTATGTTTGCTAGCGCCCGTATGAAGTAATTTTGTAGTATGGCTCGTGAAAGAGAATCTATTTTTGTATTTTTTTTTATTAGGATTTTTTTCATTAGCATTAGGACGTAGACGGCATTCGGAGCGTAGCACTGGGGTGGGAGATTTCAACTCGTTGACTTGAATCAAAGATATGTTTTGTAGCTATGAGAACAGTTTTCATATTTTTTTAAATTTAATCAGTAACATTCTCAAGTTTTAATTTAAAACAATTATTGGAAAGTAAACGTCATCAAGCTTAAGTACTACTGGAGGTTATAATCCTAACAAAGACCCGACATTTATCATATTATTTTACCTTTCTTTCGTTTTGACTTTGTTAAATGATACAAACAGACTTTCAGAAAACTAAGCGGTGGTTAAATCCATGTTTACATGATTCTATTTAATCCATATATGAAATAAAAACAAAAGTCTGTCTGTTAGTTTATTTCTTACACTTTTTTTAGTTAACCCATTTTTAGAACTTTATTTTTGAAGTTATACTTCTTTTGGCGCGTTAGGAAAAAATGATGAGGGTAAATTTTTACAATGCGCGCGCACACCGTCACGAAAAACCAACACGATGAAGTTAGCTATAAATAACATTTTAGTTTTTAAAAAGATTTTTATCTTATTACGCCGAAGAAGTATAACTTCTAACGCGTATAAATAAGTACACATACACACACTTTTTTTAATATTTTTTTAGAACCATGAGAAAGGCTTAAAGTTTGTATAAAAATATATACTACGCTAACGAACTCGCGGGTAATCAACTAGATTGATATAAAACCAAGATAAGATTGTTGCAACATTTTAAAACTCGGGAACTGATCAACTGATGTAAAGATATTTAGCTGTTTGAACTGGTATTCGACTGAAGCTTATCAGCTAAATGTTTTATAATCGTCATAAGACTTTGGCCTGGATAGCAGAATAACAAGCCAGCTGGTATTTAATCATTTAGTTTTGACAAAATTCACGTTACAGTTGACGTCTAAACTGACCTCCGTATTAATGGGTTCATTTATTTTAAAAGATCCCTAGCACATCTCAACTGATGGAAAGTAATTTATGGGTCTAAAGTAAAAAAAAATATCTTCATGCCCATATCCCCGATGAGATAGGCAGAGACACAAGCAGGGCACCCACGACTAGCCGAAGACACTAAGTCCCACAATGTGATAGGTGGCAAGCCTATCACCAACCGGGCACATATCCAACCCCGAGCAACGTTTTTTTTTTATTAGAAAATGGGAAACACCCAATTTTGTTTTTTTTTGCCAGGGAATCGAACCCTGGACCTCATGCAGTCAAGTCCGATAACTGAACCACTAGAGCACAGAGGCGATGGGTCTAAAGTAAATGGATATAAGCCCAATTAATAATCTAACTTTAAAGTCGTGCTTTATAAATGCAATTCGTATTTGGAATTGCTGGAATGGCAACACAGATTTTGTAGAGATAGTATTACATTCCCAAAAGAAATGTAAGTGAATTCGTATTGACTAGAGATTCGAAAGATACAACATCAAGGATTGAAATACCATGGGAATACTAAGCATTGAAAAAATAGTCTACAAAGATTTTTGAATGGAATCTTTTTTGTTGTAGAAACTGGAATACGAGCGACAAGCGAGTGGAGTGGAGTTACCTGATGTAAAATAGTTACCACAGCTTATAGACATTTGCCACAACAAGAGGTTGCAGCATATCTTAAAGTCTTAATCTATATATTAATACGTGAAACAAAAATTTTGGACCCCTTTACCTGGTCTATTGACCCTGGGTACTCCTGCCTACGGCCAGATACGAGCGTGAAGATACTATTTTTACTTTAGACCTAATTTTTGCCAAGTAGTTTTACTGATGTTAAATGTGTCAAAAAGGTTTATTTTAAAGTGGATAAAGTATTATCGAAAAATGTCAATACAAATAAAAAGCAGCCTAGTGGGAGTCGGACTCGCCCATGCAGTATTCCGTAGCAGCAAGTAACGTTACGTCGCCTCTGTGGTCTAGCGGTTCAGTGGTTGGACTTGACTGCATGAGGTCCCGGGTCCGATTTCCGGGTCGGGCAACAAAAAGAAAGTTGGATTTTTCCAATTTTCTAATAGATAAAAAAGTTGATCGGGATTGGATATGTGCCCGGTTGGCGATAGGCTTGCCACCTACATTGTGAGACTTAGTGTCTTCGGCTAGTCGTGGGTGCCCTGGTTGTACCTCTGTCCAATTCTTCCGGGATATGGGCGTGAAGATAATTTACTTTATTTAAAGAAAAGAAAGAAAATTATTTATTTGCGGAATATGTGTGTAAATGAAATGTTACAAAAATATTTAAGTAAGTATATCAACATATTCTACCATATTTTGGTGTCCAAATATTTAAACATTTATAAAAAATATTATTTAATTACATGTGCTTTAACTTTTAAGCCAATAATTTATATTTAAAACTAGTTTAATTATTTATTACCAAAACATTTAAAAACTATAATTAAATTTAGCCCTGTCTACCGTACCTGTTTACTTATTGAATCTTAATTGATTTTAATTACTTTATCTTAATCGGATTAATTAACGATTGTTTTAATGTTCTAGATTCATAAGCAAGTAAACTCAATGAAACATAAGTAAACTCAACTTAAGTCATGTGGTTCATTACTAACATCCCATACAAACAGATTTCCGATAGTTTGTTATTATAAAAATTAAATGAAAATAGAATCACATCTATCTAATGTCGGAGGATTTACAACAGCGTGGGTTTCAAAATATCGAAACAGAACGTCTACTTTTATATGTCTCGGATTTTTGTTTGTATGTTGATGAACAGTGACAGAAAGTTTTGGAAATATCTACAAATAGAAATAGACATTATTCATTGGACATTATTTCGTGCATCGTTGCACTAATCTTAAATTATAACAGTAAAAAAGGGTAGTATCACACCAATCATTTTGTTTCGTTATCAATAACTCCATAATAAATTATTTTGTTTCGGTACCAAACACGTATGATTTTTTTTTTGATATTGGAAGGCAAATAAGCAGACGGATTTCCTGATGTTCAGAAATTCACGCCGCCTAGAGACACCAAAGATGGTAATGGTGCGTTGCCAACCTGAGGTTGGGATGTTAGGCCTCGAGCAAAAGTAAGTTTACCTTACCCTCCAAACCGGAACACGTCATGACGTTATGGCGGCAGGAATAGGTAAAGCGGTGGTACAAATCCGGACGAGTCGCTGCTAAACTCTATCACCTTGTACTTGTACTTGTATGATATTTTTGTTTTAAGATAAATTTCACTTCTGATATGATTTGAACTATACTATTTAATCTTAAAATGACGTCAGTTTCAACTACTTAAGCTACTCAGAATTGTGTATCTATAGGACATAACTACCCGCGTTAACGGGTTAGAAAGGAATTAAAAATTTCGCCACGGGACTTGAATCCTCAGTAGCTCAATTGGTTAGAGCATTCGTCGGCTTGAGACGAAAGGTTACAGGTTCAAATCCTGTCTGGGGCGAAAATTTTTCTTTCTTTAAAATTTATAGAAAATACTTAAGCTAGTCTCGATTTTTATCGATTACTTCATTGTTAGGACTTCCATATCGATACAGTTCTCTGTTATAGTATCAAATAACTTCATCATTTCAGATGATATTTTCCATTGAATTCATTACTAATGGTCATTACATTCGATTCTCTTATGTTTTTAGTACGTTTTCCATGATTGGTCATAATTTAAAATATTTTAAAAGACGACCAATTTAATTGCAGTGAAATTTCGGTTTTAATAAGGTAACCATCGAAGTACACAAATATTTAATATTTTCCTCGATTTTCCTAAGATGCCATCATCAGATCCAAACTATGTAAATGGCAATATAACCATTTCGGATGTATACTTTATCAACTAAATTAAGAATTTAAATCATTTCAGAAATGACTGAGAAATTGATTAACTTACATAAAAACTATAAGAATCGAATATAATAACCTCCTCCTTTCTCTAACGTCATTTAGTAAATAAAAAAAAATTAGTCTCAAAAGTCAAAACAAACAACTGGATGGAAAGGGTTTTGGCGCCATCGAAAGAAAAGATGGTCGAAGTTTTTTCATCATTATTGAATTTCGTGTTAATATTGAGTGAAATTAGACAATTTTGGTGGCATTTTGTACAATTTTGTTCAGTGAAAGTGCACAAATGAAATAATCATGAAGAAATTAGCGTATCATATATTTCCTTGTTGCCGCCAAAACTCATTACATGAGCTTGTGTAAAAAGGCCACCGTTTTACCCAAGAGTCTGACATGACTTACTGACGACTTATGACTGATGACTAATTAAAATAAATTTAAATTGATATAAATTTTGATGCAAATTACTACTTGACTAATGGCTAAATACTAACGTAAATGCCAAAACCTAAAGAAAGAAAGAAAGAACAACTGGATGATAATTTTCGTTTAAGGACTTATAAATAGTAAGAATGAAACACAATCTGACTTATTAATAAAAAAAGACTAAATAAGAGTAAAGTTAAGTTAATATTCTAGTCTATATTCCAGCGTCGTAAATACGCATGTGTATACGTGTGGCTCGTGTGGTTTGTTTACAATAAATATTTTTAATATTTCTAAATAATAAAGAACCAGAAATGGATCTATGATACCTTGAGACTTTTGATAGGTTGGTAAAAACGAAAAAAATCTTGTTAGCTAAACTTGTAGGTTTGTAATAGAATTAGTAACATCAATGATATAAAAACAAAAAAAAATCTTACATTCATACATGAATACATATCTTCACGTCCCTTACGGGATAGGCAAAGAGTATCGAGTGCCAAACCTCAAGATCCTGACAAACCTGTCTTGCTTCCTTCACATTCATAACCCTTTTCATACAAACACGCCGGTTTCGGAGACTCTTGAAACCACCCTCGGATAATATCCGATTGATCTGATCGTGCAATGTCAGCCTTGGTCTCCCCGGGTACCTACATCCATCCACATTCGCATTGTATATCTGCTTTGTCAATCTTTCATCTGTCATTCTTTCCACATGACCGAACCAGCGGAGCATGCCCTTTCGCATTTTAACACCAACACTTTCTTTCAATCCCACTCTTTCTCGGATCTCACTGTTACGAATGCAGCCAGCGAGCGTTACACCACAGATTTTCCGTAGTGCTCTCATTTCTACCGCAATTATCCTATTTTCATGCTCTTTCTGACACACCCAACTCTCGCTTCCATACAATAACTTTGGAATAAGCACAGAATTATGCAAAGCGAGTCTAGCCGTTTGACTCAAAACCTCGCTTTGGAATAGCTTACCCAACGCTCCATTTACATTATTCCCTGCACTCAATCTCCTCTCTACATCCGCGGCGTACCTTCCATCTTCCAAAAAAAAACTTGTTAGCTATATTTGTGCTTTCGGGGAAAACGGTGGCTCTATTTTTGCAATCCTGGTTCCTTTATGGTGCGGAACTGTTAATAATATATATAAGTATAAATGATAAGTAAGTATATGTATCCCCAAGAAGGTAGGAAGAGATACAACTAAAGCACCCACTGTTAGATTTAAGTACCTACTTGTAGTTCAAAAATGTAATAGACATCAACCCTCCAACCGGACACTTATATATTACGTCCCACTGAATGTTGATCAAGTTAGAAAATTTAAGAAACGCATAATTGGAATGCCTGATCCGGGAATGCTAAGAAGCCTTTGTGGCGGCTTGACTTCTTGATGTCCCGGCTTCGATCCCCGGGTCGGGCAACAAAAAAGTAGAAAACGTTTATTTTCAATTTTTCAGGGTGCCCTTGTTGTGACTCTGTCTACCTGTTCGCGGATATAGGCGTGAATATTCTTACTTTATTTTACTTATGTTAAGAAGAACGTTTTGAGAAATCAATCAGCGCAGTCTTAAAAGCAATATTCGAAAAGAAGAACGTCGCAAAAAGTAATGTCTTAAGAGATTCAGAGTTGTTGAGCTCCATTAAAGGTGTCAGTTTGTGAGGCGAAGTCATTTATCACCTACAGTCATGTTGTGTGATTCGAATTCTGTGAAGTAAACATGAAATATTATTTTTCTCGAGGGTTTCCATACGATTTCTTCGTTTTCACGGGAATCAAATTATCCTTTTTGTCACTATTTTATAAAAATAAAACTCGGAGTATATTAAATTGTTTATATTTCGGGACTTGCTGACACTACATTTTGTATTATTTTATACATGAATACAATAGCAATGTTTCACTTAATGTATTTTCCATAGTCTAACCTAATAAAATTAGCCAACCGGTATTGCCTTTGCAGCACCTATTGGACTATTGTAGCCTTATTTAAATTTATTTAACAAAAAAAATGCAATTGTACTCTTTGGTCGGTTTTTTTTTAATTTTTTGTAATGTTAAAGTATACACAAGGAAATTAATCTCCCTGAATCTGGGATAATTAAATTTAAACAATGAATCATGTAATATAATTTTATAAAATTAATAAATATTTACATTATACTACGAACTATGAACATGTAAGTATGATACTAAAATATTTCAGAAAATAATATAAAATAAACAAACATGTCAAACATTCAAACAGTCAAAATATGAAAACACCCACGGTGGTTGCAGAAAACCGTAAAGGAAAAAGAACAATAAGTATAATATTCAAAATTGCTAACATTTAAATTTAAAAACTGTCAATGTCAAAACACTAAATTTTAAACTAAATTAAATACCTACAATTACATTTAAATAATAATCATTTTAAGAAACACAGAAAAAGGAATAAGGTCTTTTAAATTGGGCAAATATCTTAGGAAAAAGTTGAGAAGTAGAGGACCATTTATGTCTATGTTAAATATATTATTCAGAATTTTCCCAGATTAAGGGAAAATTACCCTTTTTTAGACTTTCGACATTGATTTCATTTACACTTTAAAATATCACAAGCACTACCATCCAAAAATTACAATATACCTACTACGTTAACCCCCAAACATTCGTTTATTTTAAATTCATTGAAATAAAGTTACCATAGTCATTAAACTCTGTAAAAGAGAATTTGGTTTGCTAATTTTGTTATTTAAAAGATATAAAATATAGAAAGATAGTGCAAGAATATTTATAATATAATACAAAACCAGTACCTGGAAGAATAATGTAGTTTTGAAGAATAATTTGTCAACACATATCCGTTTAAAAAGTTTGTGTAGCATGGTTGTACAAACTATCTCCTTTTTCGTTTAGAAATACAAACAGAGGTGTATTTGTATACGCCTAGTAAAAGATTGTGTTATGACTAGTGAAAGACATTTGACACCTTATCAGGCACCACTTGAAAAAATAAAAAAAAAAATTAAATCATGAACAAAAAATGGAACGAAGAGAACAAACACAAAAACGAACGAAGATAAAAAATTCGTAATAATGTTCAAAAATGGAAATTATTTATTTTCTGCTTATCATTTTGAACCCATTAATAAATTCTGCTGTGTTTAAACTTAACTAAAGTATATTGTACTATTAAAACATCTCTATAATCTGATCAACTAGAACGTACGTTATTGGTGACATCATAGAACGTTAGCCTTATCCCAAAAGTGACTTCAATATAATTTTATAGAGTTAAATAGATATTATCTTTGTTTTATAGACCAGCCATAAAATATTGATGATATTATTAAATCGTTAATCATTATCTTGTATAGTTCCTAATAAAAAATGGATGTACTTCTATTTTTACAATCGTCTACCGCTCTGTCTGTCAGCTCGCAAAGGCGAGCAAAGTATGTATCTTCACGCCCGTATCCCCGAAGAGGTAGGCAAAGGCACAGCCAGGGTACCCACGACTAGCCGAAGACACTAAGTCACACAATGTGATAGGTGACAAGGCTATCGCCAACCGGGCACACATCCAATCCCGAGCAACGTTTTTTTTATAAGAAAATTACATTGGATTTATGTAATTGCAGCATGTGTTGTGTTTGCTGAATGACACATTCATAGTTGTACTGCATATTTTATAGCTTATTTCTAACAAAATGACGGTTGAACTTGATATTACTGAGCGCCATAGAACGTTCTAATAAAATATGAAGTGAATTTCATCCAAATAAAAACTACTAAATGAAGTGTCATTATGAACTAGCACTATTTAAACATCACTTTGGGCTCAGATTCATGTGGTGTGACTTGTCAAGGAATATTTATATATCTGTTTATTATACGCAAACGTACTTCCAATATTTTTCGTATTAGTTAATAAAAACCTGATTAGGGAGTTAAACTGAAGAATATACACGTATGCAACATATCTTTACGCCAAGAGCCGGCCAAGACTACAGGTCAGGCAGAAAGTAGACTCACGATTTTGCCAGACCTTTCTAGCGTTCTCCACATTTCTTAACATTGTCATAATATATAAGATTCCAGAGCCTCTTGACACCATCCTTGAATAATGCCCGAGCAATTTGGCTGTAGAATATCAATATAGGTCTCTCCAGCTATCTTCATCCTTCAAAATTTGCAATGTATTCAGCTTTGTCGAACTTTTATCTGTAATTCTTTCCACACGATCGAAACAGCGAAGCATGGTTAGCCGAGTTCCGATCCAGTGGTAGTTTCTAGATTTGTACTTTGACAGATTCAAGTAAAATAATTATATTCTATTCTGTTCATGCCCTTCCTCATATTTACACCTTGCCAACACTTTCTTTTAATCCCACTATTTCTCGCATATTACGAATGCGGTCAGCAAGCGTTACATCAGTTCAAGCTTATTTTTCCCTCCGTTTTTCTGTGGGGGTTAAAACTAAAATCACAATTAGTTTGTCTTACTGCTTAATTGTACTTATATTATTTGTTTAACCCTATTCTTGGCAAAAAATTAAAATAGTTTTTTTTTAATGATATCAAAAATTTCGGATATTTAAGCAAGTAGGAGCTTAGGAAAAATATTCAAAAAATCAAGCCTTTCCAAATATGGAGATTCCATATTATGTATCTTTTAGGATACATTGCCACATTAGTAGTGAACATTATTTTTGTTTTAACGTATCTTTTAGGATACATTTCCAACTTATATGAAATGAAATTAACAGAATATTTAGTATTAAATCACAAATACAGGAGCATACTTAAAACATAAATTTGGTAAAAAATGAACTTTAATGACTACTTGTCAGTACGAAATTAAAAAAAAAAACATTTCTCTGGAATTAAGCACTTTGAGCATATTACGGTTACTTGGCCCTAAAAATAGTATTTACATCTACCTTTAGGCCAAAAAATTGGGAAACGACCAACCTCGTCCTACCTAACACCTGTTGGTGGTCTTGGTGCGATTGGCCTTTTAACATTTTGGACGGCAATGGTCCACAAATATTCGATTTATCTAACGTATTTCCCTGGACGTGTTTTAGGAGAACATGTGCAACTTGGTGCCTAAACATTTTAAGTAAGTAAAAAAAAGTATCTTCACGCCCATATCCTCGAATTGGTAGGTAGAGGTACGATTAGCCGAAGATATTAAGTCCCTACAATGTGATAGGTGGCAAGCCTATCGCCAAGTGGGTACATATCCAATCCCTAACAACATTTGTTTTTATAGAAAATTAGAAAAACCAAATTTTCTTTCTGTTGCCCGACCCGGGAATCAAACCCGCGACCTCATGTAGTCAAGTCCTACACCTGGACCGCTAGACCACAGAGGCGATAAAACCTTATATTGCGTTTAGATCGAGCAGATATGCTAGTTGCATTTTCGATTTCGATATGTGCCCGGTTGGGTCGTGGGTGCCCTGGTTGTGCCCTTCGGGAATATGGGCGTGGAGATAATATCCGGACAAAGTACTGCAATTCTCGTTTTTGCAACTTTATTAATTATTAATTGCTAATGGCAATCAAAGGAGATAACGGTGGTGTAGATAGTGTAGAAATAGGTAAAAAACAGCCGTTTTGTGTAAGTGATGATGTTTGAATAGGTAGCGGATGAGGCGATGGCAGCAGAAGTGATTGGGTGACAGCGTCTTCCGTCAAGATACGTTATTCGTTTGAAAATAATCTTAAGATAACTGGCAACGTATCTTCCAAGATACATTCATTTTAATTGTTAGCTTACGAAGCGTGACGTTACTAATTATGTTATTTTATTACTCCATAGGACAGATACGTACATAGTAAGCATAAAAACACAAATTCTTAATGTATTTTTAAAATACAAGCTATAAAAAAAAGTTCTTGCCTTTTTCTGCGGAAAAGTGTTTAACCATTTCGACATTTTGACAATTTTTGATATAATTCGGTATCGAATATTGTCAAATGTCACTTATGACGCTTTTGGAAACATATTATTTTTAAAATAATAAGATTACGTTTGGTTTTAATCGAACACCATTTTTGATATAGTTTTTTAAAAAATGGTTGTATCTTCCAATATACGTTGTCAAGAAAAGGGTTAACAACGTTTGAACTAATCCTCAAAACGACTAGACTTTCGACTTTAGTAGAACATAGCTCACAATGAAAATAAATAATCCAGGCTATTCATATTTTACAAAAAAATATTATCACATGGAACAAAATCACATAATGCTACGTTAAAATTTTGATTCTCCTACGTATTAACCTTCCTCTTGTCTGCGGCATTTTTTTTACTTTTTTAAAGTTTGTAGAAATTTGCAGGTATCACACTTCTTGCTTTACTATGCCAGTTTTTAATTTACAATGCCTCATTATGTGCCGATATAATTATATATGTTTGTTTGCTTTTTAAATTGAAAGAATAATTCAAACATAACGAGAATAAATTACGGAAAAATACCAAAATTAGAAAAATTAGAATATACATATTTATCATACAAATAATTGTCTCAATCTTCTCTGTATCCAAAGTTGAATTCTATCCTCGTTTCTGATAACTAATTACACTAACGACGTGGTCACTGAACAGTTTTAATCTATTGCCCATCTAATTTTTCAACTCATTCTCTAGTATTTCGTTCACATGAACTTACATTTCTATGAATGTAATAGTGAAATATTATCGCTCCATATAATGCGGTTTTGTCGAACACTACGTGCATTAGATTCGTAACGTATATTGCAAGATTAATGGCTCATGCTATTCGTGTTCCCTTAAAATATACGAGTATTAGGAGAGATATTCCTTCTTGCTAAAGCAAGTTGGATATCTCTATGAGTCATAAATGTTTATAATATATTTATTTTACATAATATAACAAAAATAATGTTGCTCGGGATTGGATGTGTGCCCGGTTTGGCTATAGGCTTGCCATCTCTCACACTGTTTGACTTTATGTTTTCGGCTAGTCGTGGATGCCATGGTTGTGCCTCTGCCAACCACTTCGGGGAAATGTGCGTGAAAATACTTTAATTTTCTTTTAAATTTATATTATCAATTACCAGCTTGCTAAATATTACACTGCAGGACTTATTTTCCTCGGCTAGACGTAAGTGTTATAGTTGTACCTCCGCCTGCATGTTCGATGATATGGGCGTAAGAATAATTTTTTGTACGTTTTCACGATGTAGTTGTTAGAAATCGTACAGGAGGTACGCTCATCCCATGAATTATAATTTATTTATTTTATTTTATTTAACACTTTATTGCACACAAAAACTAAAATACACGAGAAGTTAAAAATGCACAAAAGGCGAGCTTATCTCTAACTAAAGAAATTTCTTCCAGCCAACCCAAAAAAAAATTAAGCTGTGAAAATAAAATGGAAGGCATCGTGTACAAAACAATTAACTATAGCTATACTTAGAACTTATAATTTATTTATTTAAGTATTTTGTTATAATATGTGTACAACAAAATAATTATTTATTAAACATAATGGTACAAATGTCTGTTTTAGTTTTAATGCGTGATTATGAACTGTAAATGTTAGTAATTGTAATAATGATTTAGAATATCATCGATGAAACTTTCGTAATATCACCAAATATCGATAAAGAAAACTATATACTCGTAGGTTTTAGTCGCTTGAAGTTGACTGTACGAGAACAAGTTGGTATTTCAAAATTGCTGCAAAGGCCTGTAAAAAACCAAAATCTATTAGTATTGGAATTACCACTTTTCAAACAAAGACAAAGTGTTTCCAAACAATCATGAAACATTTATTGAATATCGTTATGGGACAAAGTAAACCTATTAAAACTGTGCTTTTCTATCAATTTGAAATTCATGCAAATGTGACCGTTCCAATCGATATCAAATAAACTATATCTCCATACTTATTAATAATTTTCAACAGACATTTGCTATCTTTCTTCCTCTAAAACTAATGTTTACGTAGGATAATAAAATGATAAAATTAATGCTAGCAATGTAAAATGTATTTAAAATTAGTAAACGTTACTTAGAAACTAATATTGAGATATTAAAAAATGATAATTACTATTTTAGTTTTATCTTTAGCAGAACTGCAGGGAAACATACATTTATGGGTCATTATTGTCTGAGTACCTGGATGATCTTGCTTTGTGCTACATTTATCTTGCCTGAAATCTTTTTTACGAAAATTTTAGAAAGCATTTGAAAGAATCAAAAAATACTAGTTGAAATTTATGATATTCATCATCACAGCGCCAATCGCGGTGTTTCACATTCGAGCTAGAGAAATCAAGCTTTGGATTTCTGCTTTTACTTTTCCTCTCATAGTGCTGTTTTATTTTCAATGCATAAGCTATTTTTAATAATGTAAATAGAAATATCTTTACCTTTAACAACATGTCTGGTGTAACATTGAAGAAAATTGCTCCTAAAGCGTTAGTAGTGTATCTAACTTGACGAATAAATCTTTGAACCTGAAATTATATTGCCATTTAAATAATTAACTGATAAAATCACACCCAAATACAAAAGTCAAAGTAACGTGGTATTTTCACCTACTAACTATGACGCTTACCCCAGCGCCATTGCTACTGGTTTCATTACAGTTTACGCTACGCCGTCATCTACGCTAACCTCTACATTGGGTACGCCAACACCTACTTCAATACTCACGCCAACGCTTCCAACAACATATTGGTACTTCAATTACATTTTATTGTTTTATTGTTTTTTATTGTAAGCACGCCGATCCCGCGAACTTCGTATTACTTGACATTACTAACATTTTTTTTTGAGGAAAATTAAATTATCATTTTTTCAAATTTCACTGCTATTTTCCCGATTTTTTTTTCATATCGTCATTCTCCTAACAATAACCAACTCAACAATAAAAAGAATGGTCGAAATTGGTCCATTAATTCAGGTGTAATCCAACGAACAAACGAAACAGGGATTTATTTTTATAAGTATAGATATATAAGTACTAACCGCCAATTTGTTTATCATCAAGTTAATTAGAAAAGACAGCGACAACTTAAGAGTGATAATGAATTGAACAATACTGAAAATGACATATATAAAGATGAGCTTTGGGGTAACAACATGCCTTTAAGCCAGCTTTCATAGTGAGAAACTCAAAATAACGATAAATCTTATATTATTACTGTTATTGCTAATTTGAGGTTTCAATACTTACATGCATATCATATTGAGAGTCTTTGACATGTATCAAGATTAAATTAGGTCTACTTGCTTCTGTGTTTACATGTGCTGTCATTAAAAACATTAGAATTGCAAGCATGAATAGGAATCCCGATGAAAATGCGAAATATATATGATGTTCAATGCTAGAAGACACCCTGAAATATCCTTAAATTAATGAATGTAGAAATGAATCGCTGCTATATATGCGTAATTTCGTAAAATTAAGTAGTTTAACCGATTAAGTTAAATTTATTTTAATTTTTTAGTGAAAGTCCAAGAACGGTTTTACATAAAAGAAAGAAGAAGAAACTGCGAGGAAAAGCAACATTATTTTTATCCCATGCAAGCTGCACAAGTAACTGTTAACAAATTAATATTTTGGTTAAAATATGTAATTAAAAAATCTGAATAGCAAATAATAAACGTTTGCAATCACCAAAAAAGCAGAGTTCAAGAGTTTCTCAATCTGGTGTTTCTTACGTTTATACGAATTATGCTATTTGTACACGGTCAGATTAAGAAAATTCTTTTTTTTTGTTTTGGAAAAGTCCAATCTGTTGCTAATCTCGCTGTTTTTACAACTTCACCTAAATATAACTTTTTTTTAGTCAATGGTTCGAATATGAGGTCCTACTTATTGGGAAGATAAAGGTAACCTAACATTAAATATATAAAAAATCATTTAATGACATACTAAATTATATGTATTTAATCGTTTATTAAGACAATGTAATACTGAAATTCAAGTTAAACTTATGTGTGATATTTGCCCCGTGGCGATAGGTTTTCCAACTACAGCTTTTTTGGTCTTAGTGTCTTCGGCTAGTCGTGGGTTCTCTCGTTCTCAACGAGCCTCTGCCTCTGACTATCTCTTCGAGGATATGGGTGTGAAGATATAATTTACATACTTTGGATGTAGATTCACTTTGTGTAATTTATACAAGGTTATTCATTTGGTCACTAATTCTACTTAATTTCTACTACTTACATCGCAATTTCTTCCAGAGTACAGATACTATAAGATGAGTATTTTCGGCTGTAACATAAATTTATTTCTTATAGTGCATCTTTTTGTAAAGCCAAATTTGATTTTATATTTCGTGAGACAAACAATCTGACTTATCTCCTGATGTTACAAATATATAATGTCGTAAACACCTAATTGTAATTTTTGTTAACTTGAGACTGAGGTTTTGAAACACTATCATTAGTAACTTTACCGATTTTTACCAAACTGAACTATGAATATGGAACCATTAATGTTATTTTAATCCAACTTTGAAAGAGCAGTAGTCAGGTAACTCATGTAGGTATTTCGATTTCATACAAATGTCATTAAAGGTACTCTCGAACACGAAACAAGTGAATTATTGACATTTAGTTAATAATAACAGTAGACCATTTTATCGGATTCATTATTAGTTATTGGTACTATAATACTACTAGCACTGTATCCACGGGGTACCTGAAGTTAAATATTCGATTCCAATTTCCAATTTGCATGAAATCGAGAGTCAAGGGTAGCCCCGAAGGTTTATAATACGTTTGATCGTTATGTTTTGGTATGTACGTTAATCGAAATTTCCGTATTTTTTAAACAGCGTATTTCTGTGATAGTCCACCAACACGAGTAAAATTATTAATTTAGCCAGTCAACGGTCTGCAGCCCATATCGGGTGTCTAAAAAAAGTCCGCTCAATGGTCCCGACCCGATTTGGGCCTCGACTGTCGCGCTCCATTTTTAATTCCAGTTTGTTCAAGTAAACTTCGTGTATCCAAACACTTTTTTTTTTAGTCTGTAGCAGAATAAACAACCCGTCGTATTAAAAAGTTTGAAGTATGTCAACATTGTAAAAAAAATTTCGGAACGAATTGAGTTGGCATGATTAATTCATCCGTTGCACTTTTTTCGATTAAGTGGTCGGTTAGTGACTTGAAAACAAAAAATGATGTGAAAATGTGTTAGTTAAGTGTTAAAATTATATTTTGGTAAGTGATAAACAATTTTATAAAACACTACACATCATTTAACTAGTTTTACATAAAATTTATTGATATTTAAGTCGGTCATGTATGTATGTATGTACTTGTGACGTAACGGCCCGCTCGATTTTAACTATTTCTGATTATATAATAAATTATTCTTGTAAATAACATTTGTAATATGTTTATATGACATGTCTACAGATAAAACATATAAGTTTTATGGGTGACTTCCACTAAATACGCCATAATAAGAGATAATAAGAGATTAAATAGCACGTGACACTTTTTCGAACATGCAAGAATTTAATTCTATAGAGCTTGTGTTGTAAAATATTTGCATGGACATTGTTGTTTTTGTAATTGCATTTTGTTAAACGTTTTATGTTCTTTCGAATAAAGTATACAGAAGGTAAATAAAACACGTTTGTTTTTAATAACAAATGTTTTTCTTGGGAAAATTGGGAAAAAAGTTTTTTCACATTTTGTTTGCTGCAAATGGTTTTGAGGTTAAACATAAACATTTTTACGTTATTACATAGCTTAATTTTCAAGGATTCTAAAAATATATACATTTATATATTTTTAATACATAAATCGAAAGATATCATCGTTATTCGCCAATTTTACTTTGCCGCCATTTTTTGCCAAACGTGCTGGCCATCGGGCGGGAAAATCGCTTTTGCTGTTGACTGTTGACCGGTTAGGTGACATAAAATTGACCCTGAAGTCGATTTTATGCAGTTTTACAGGTCACAAATTATGACAGAAATATAAAATACAGTGGTGCTTATACAGGAAAGTTTTTAAGCAATTGCATAGCTTCTATCGCGCGTCTTGAGCGTGGAGACCGAATCCAGAAATTCCGTAACGAAAATAACCTTACACCCCCAACTCCGACGGTGATACTTTTAGTTTTGCCATCTATAGATGAATAGCAGAACTTTTAATGACTTTTTGATCACGTTTGTCTCTTTAGTTTAGCAACTTGCCACTAGGTGGCATTGACTATTTTGGCGTTACTGCGCAAGCGTAATCCCCTTTTTCACCCCGCAATCTGGTGACTCATTCTTTCTTATGCAATAGCTTGCCGCGGCAGTCTCCGAGTGTCATACGTCTTTTTTAATGGAAGAGGAAGCAAGCGGGCAAATGAGTCACGTGACGGTAAGTAATCAGCGCCGCTACGTATATTTGCAACACCAGGAATATCACAAACGCATATTACGGTCATTTCTTGAAAATTTCGAAATTGTATCAAATCCGAAAAACCGTCTTTAAAGCCACCACAAAAATGTTGCACGAGGTTTAAAATCTCTTCAAAATTGTACTCGCAATGCCTTGTATCAAGGTGATGTTCATGATATTTTAAGCTCTGAAGGTCTGTTAAACTTAGCTTGATTCCTCAGATAAATAATTCCTCTAGCAGTAGACCAGCACCGAATAAATTAAACGTTACTTGTTCAGTGCTAAAGAATCCAATCAAGCATATCATCCCTGGCTATTCGACATGCTCAAGGTTGCGGTAAAACTCTATCATCTAGTCAACGTAACAGTATTAGCGAAAATCTCATGTATGCTCGCCTTTTATGAGCTGTCACGTAGAATAATTAAAAATAAAAATACTTACTTCAGAAGATGGTAGACCTGAAAACTAATAAAAGTTAGGTTTGCGAAGACCGAAAGGAGCATTAAGTAACAAACACGATTATTCACTTCTCGTAGTAATTGAATCATACAAGTATAGTACTCCCTTATTTGTGCCCAGTCAACGTCTTCCTGAAAATGAAATAAACAATCAGGATTCCAAAACGTAGGACATATTCCAAAACGTAGGACATGTTTAAATATTTTTGTTTATTTAATAAATATTTGAAAAAGTACATTTATGTAGTTTTCAAAAAAAAAACGAATGATGTCAATGAATAATGATATTAACTGCCTGAATCTTTATATAAAATGTTGATAAATCAGAGAGGTCTTAGCGAATAGTTATTATTATTACCGCCTCTTTGGTATAGCGGTCCGGTGTAGAATTGGACTCCATGAGGGTTTGATCCCGGGGTCGGGCAACAAAGAAAAAAGGTTGTGTTTTTAAATTTTCTTATAAAAAACTTGCCACTTATCACATTATGAAATAAAGTGTCGGAAAGTGGTTGGTGCCTTGGTTGTGTTTCTACCTACTTTTTTGGGGATTTGGGCGTCAAGATACTTTTTTTTAATGTAAAGTTAGCGCTGAACTTACTTTATGCCTTTGAGTTAAGATATGGTGATTTAGGTCTTTGAATTTAGATATTAAATAAAGACTAAAGCATATTATAATAACATCTGTAATACTCCAAAGAAAAGTTGCTTGCAAGTGAGCAATCTGAAAAGAAGTAAACAATGGGTTATAAGAAAACATTTTGAATAAAATTTAATCTCAATTAATTTGAGCAGCAATTAATAAAATTTTAAAGCAATTAATTAAACAATCAGCTACATAGTTAATTAAGCGACGATTATTAAATTATTAAGCAATTAATCGAAATAATCTACCATAAAACAAATAGTCAAGAGTTAATTAAATTTAGCAACATTTGATATGCCTATTGTTTTAATAATGACTTTTTTTTATTAGCAATGAACTTAATTAATCTACAAATAATAATAATAAATAAATTTAAAAAGTGTAATTACACACAATATTTATGTTTGAAATACGTCAATTGACAGAATAAAGAACTTAATTAAATATATTATATCAATAGAAAACCAGGAATCAAAAAAATAAAACTTCTCGGTAAGATTACATAATTTGGGAAAGCGAAGATAAAGAATAATCAACGCATCCAAACCCAAATAAATTAATTTGATTTATGACTTCCCCTCTAAAATGTACTCGTATTATAGCTTGACAAAACAGTAAAGACAGTGCGTAATTAATGTATTGGATTTAAAACAAGCAAAAAATTTTAAATATATGTAGCTTCACATAACACACACACACACACACACACCAATAAACTTTTATTATCACCGACAATACATACACTACTTAAAATATAAGTACGTTTCGCTTCGCAGCCGAAGCATCATCAAGAAAGGGAACAGAGAGTGCAAATGAATTCTCGTGATGATGCTTCGGTTGCGAAGTTAAACGAACGTTGAATTGTTAGTAGAATTTTATTGTAAGTGCTGATAAAACAGTTTAGTGTTGTGTTGTCGTTTATGTTGTTATGTAAGATATATTTAGGGTCTTTGGCTTCTGGTAAACACAATCCATTCATTGCGCACTAACATTCCTATTTTTTTCATGCTTCAACACGTATGTGTTTTTGTTTCATTCATTATTTATTTATAATTTGTTAATACCGTAAAACATGGACTTAGTTTATATAAGGTAGGTATCACATAACATTATATATGTAAAAATAACAAAAATAACCCATGATTGGCAAACTTTCCACGTAGTTATATGCTTTGGATTTTTTTTTATTAAAATATAATATTTTAAATAAAATACCTTAAAGAAAAATAAACTCCACAATGAAAAGGGTATGTAATCGAAAACATAAGGCTCCATCTCAACAAAGTATGATTCCAGTATACTGTAATAACTTGCATTTTGTATATGGCAACAGATAAGCAACGTTCGTAATTTAAACATTATCGACAATGAGTGTTCAACTGAAACAGTAATTTGTTAGTCGATAAAACTCAGTAGGATATAACATAAATCCTTTTATTTTTTTAGAAATCTTTAAATAATTAAAATTTTTCAGTTTTGCAAAACTAACTTGAAGTTTGCTCTTGATATGAAAAAGATGTCGCCTCTAGTTATCTTTATTATAAAGACGTCCAGTCTAGACTTCTTCTATTTAAAGATTATTGGTAGTAATGATTAAGTAATTATCGATTGAATCCAAAACGAAATAAAGCTAACTTTTTTTAGAAATCCTATGCAAATTGATTTCCCTTTTAATTGTTTTGAATAAAGCTTGTTTACCAAGTTAGATGTTTCCGTTTGTTGTTGTTGTGTTATAGCAAACGACACTGCCTTTAGATAATACTTTTATTGTAGTGTTAATCAGACTTAGAACTTTCTCTTTTCTCAGATTCATGATAAAGGTGACTAGATCACACTTTAAGACTGGAATAGTAAATTTCTTGCTAAAAAGAAGTGTTTTGACTACTCAACCTTCCAAACAACACAATTCAAACTTCACAATAATGGCAAACAGTAGTCTAAAAGAGGCAAAATTGTAATATCAGTCTTAACAAGTTGCTGTGGAATCCTATGACCAAGTCTGACTAAACATTAAATACGTACCCAATACCATCAGAAATACAACAACAGAAATGATATTGCAGATTTTGTAACCATTTTGATTTTGACGAAGTGTTGCTATTTTGTCTTCTATTTTCTTTGCTGTCATTCCAAAATTCGACAAATTTTTAGCGAGAGTCCACAATATTGTAACTGATAGTAGTCCGTTTAAATACAACATCACCTGTGCTAAAATTGCAAAGAGAATAAAATCACTACGTTTTATCATATGATTATTATTACATTTGATTTAAAACTGTGATATATATCACATTGTGGAACTATAATACTCTTGCCATGAAGTATTAAGCGCAGTAAAACTGCCAAAAACCAACTTCGAATTCATTAAGTATATCATCTAAGCACACAATAATTAAATATTTTCTTTGATTTACCTGAGATTTACTGTTTATTTTAGATCCAGACTGTATGGCAATGGGGCTACAAAATTTTTAAAATCGGTTCATAAATGACAATATCACATCTTTTTAAAGTCGTTTTAAAAGAGAAACATGCACATAATATATTACATATTAAGTCCATGTGTTTTCCAGAAAAAAAAGTGTTGATTATTATTACCATTGAACAAAACTCCCTAGTATATCAATGGATTGTGATATACAGTTCTTAAAACAAGGAATAAGATTAAGTTAAGATTTTTTGGAAATGAATTTTGGACACAAATTCTTGTATATTATACTTCAGACAAAAGTCGTTAATGCGAATCAGCACAATGAAGGCTTATTGACCAAGTATATCTGTCCAGATAAAGCATCATAGAATTCAAATCTCGTTAAAGTCTTTGCGGGCAGCTTTTTAGAAATTCCTCAAATGAGGGATCTGATATGGTGTTATTAATAAAACTCAAAGTCTATTTTTTTTAAATTACCTGCAAAAAGTCTTAAGTCGGTGATGAAATTGTTCTACGCTGACGAAACTTTTAGGGGTTATTTAATTTTTTGCCCCATTGGCTGATGGGTTAGCGTAAAAGTTTAACCGAGCTATTGTGAGGCTCAAGTTTCAATCCCCAATTCAATTCAATTCAATCAAAATAGGGCCACATACCTATTTATGTGATGAACATCTATGTCTTTATTTCAGGATATTGATGATCTGTTAGTGTATTTCTGTGTATCACTACAGTAGGCTTACATAGATAACACAAGCATGTCATAGTTTGTATGTTTTTGGTATAAGATTAATTTGTGTAATTTGCATAGTAGTATCTTCACACCCATATCCCCGAAGAGGTAGGCAGACGAAGAACCAGGACACCCACGACTAGCGAAAGACACTAAGTCCCACAATGTGATAGGTGGCGAGCCTATCGCCAACGGGGCATATATCCAATCCCCAGCAACATTTTTTCTATTAGAAAATTTGAAAACCCAAATTTTATTTTTGTTGCCCGACCTGGGATTCGAACCCGGGACCTCATGCAGTCAAGTCAAACACCTGAACCGCTAGACCACAGAGGCGATTTATATTTATTTTAAGTAAACTTACACGTGTTTAGCACTTCCAAATTCATTTTGAAAAAGCGATGAATACTCATACATAGTAAAGCGAACATCCATATGCAAGATCCCAAGTAGTAAATGCCATATGCAGATTTTACATTGTACCTGAAATAAAAATGATACCACTTATTTAAATTTAGTTATTCCTCGTATTTGGAAAATAGTATTACGTATCCTAGGAACATTGCACAATGAGTTTTTGAAAATTATACGTTATCAGAGTACGTCACTAGACTCTGTAACGGCTTCAGAATCAAAAATATATCAACTTAAGTCACACACGTTCAAGTTAATTCTAAATCACGATATTAAAGTTTCTTTTGCCCTCTGTCATATTTAAAATTTATATTTATTATGCACACACTATATTTTATTCATACAAATTATTATCAGTTTGTTTTGACTTTATCTGTCGATAAAAATATTCTCGTTACCGTTCCTTCGGCGTCACCAACTACTTGGTAAGTAGAAGACTCGCTACTGTATTTCACAAAATACCTTTTGCAAAAGCTTGTACCAAAAAAGACAGTTTGATAAGATGAATATAATATAAGGGTTTTTACTATAGGCTTTTCGTAGAAACACATAACTTTAGTTACATTTTTTTTATTCAAAGTTAATTTTTAATATAACATTTAGTTTAATATATCAAGTTTATATTTAATTCTTAAATGTTTGTATTCATACAGATTCAGGAGGAGTAACGATCTTATAGTTTAATTTGATTCTTTGTTAATTTATCAAAGTTCTTTAGGAATTAAGACAACAAATTTTGTTATTTTTATAAAAGTAAGTTTGCAAGTTACAGAAATATGTTTAACCCAATAAACTTCCATCCGCCTGTAAACTAAGCTTAGTGTAGAAAATGCTAGTCTATTTATTATTATATATTTATTATTTTATTTAAGTAAATTTAATTTAATTTAAACATGAATAATAAATACATACATATCTTCACGCC
Organism: Calephelis virginiensis; assembly: GCA_002245475.1. Classification (NCBI taxonomy): domain Eukaryota; kingdom Metazoa; phylum Arthropoda; class Insecta; order Lepidoptera; family Riodinidae; genus Calephelis; species Calephelis virginiensis. Next base: position 23,068 of record NJDC01002428.1, read on the forward strand.
AAGTTCCTTACAGGTTAGGCAGAGAGTATCAAGTGCCAGACATCACGATGCTGACAAACCTATCTGGCTTCACATTCATTAATCTTTTCATACAAACACGCCGGTTTCGGAGACTCTTGACACCACCTTCGGATAATATCCGAGTGATCTGGTCGAATGTCAATCTTGGTCTCCCCGGGTACCGACATCCCTTCACATTCGCATTGTATATCTGCTTTGTCAATCTTTCATTTGTCATTCTTTCCACATAACCGAACCAGCGGAGCATGTCCTTTCGCATTATAAAACCAACACTTTCTTTCAACCTCACTCTTTCTCAGATCTCACTGTCAGCGAGCGTTACGCCACAGATTTTCCGTAGCGCTCTCATTTCGACCGCATTTATCTTACTTTCATGCTTTTTCTGACATACCCAACTCTTGCTTCTATTCAATAATGTGGGGATAAGTACAGAATTATGCAAAGCGGGTCCAGTTTGTTGACTTAAAACCTTGATTTGAAATAGTTAACCCAACGCTCCATCCACATTATTCTCTGCATACACTCTCCTCTCTACATCCGCGGTGTACCTACCATTCCTGCTAAAAGCGCAACCAAGATATACAATTTCATTCCTTGCTCCAACAATTCATCATCAACTAAAACTCTTATATCCGTTCTGGCTTCGTCTCTTTTAAATACCATAACTTTGGTTTATAATCATATTCAAATGTAAGCCCCTTTCCTTCCAATCGCCTCCCATAACTTTGACCAGTGTCTGCAGCTCAGATGGTATATAGCCCAAAAGTAGAGTATCATTTACGTAAAACAAGCAGTTCACCACTTGATCACCCGTACGCATTCCCACATTCATAGACCTTAACCTTTGATGACATTTGTCCAAATACAAAATAAACACGCGTGCCAACAACACACAGCCCAGCTTGACGCCAATGTTGACATCAAACCAAGGCGATATCCCGCACACATGCTTTACAATCTAAATACATAGACTGCACAGCACGCAGCGAATACCCGTATAGCACATAATCTGGCAAAATGTCCCAAAGTTTCTTACGTTCAATGCTGTCAAAACGCTTTCGAGATCCACAAAATCGCAGAAAACCTTCGGTCCCATAGCGAGATGCTTTTCTACAATGTTGTAAAGCGAAAACACTTGATCCGTTCATCCTTGAAACCACCTTGAGCATACCACAATAATGTAATTTGCTTCCCTTTACGAATTCCTACCGCGGTAGTGATAACTATTTTTTGAATTTTAAATAAAGTATTTGGTCTGGAGTGTCAGGAGTTTGGTCAGGAAACATACAGTCATACATAAAATAAACAAATAGAAAAAAAAATCTCAAAACTTTCTGCTTCCCAGTGTTAGTTATCCAGGACTACTTTTTGAAACACGTTCAGTGTATTGAGTTTACTTTTTACATTTTTATTATAACCATTACCAACATGAGGAAAAACAAATAAGCCACGAATGAGGCCTATTTTTGAATTATAGAAAGATAAACAAGCAAGATGCAGCAAGCAGATGGATCTCAAAATCTTATAGTTGTATTTTGATAAGATAAAAAGGCTATCTCTACCAAGTTATTTTAAGAAAATGCACTTTTTATACCTCAAATCTATTGTCTCTTTGTCCAAGCCCTCCACGGGAAAAACGCCAGCCCATCGACAAAGCCGAAGCACGAGTTGCAAATGTAAACACAATTCGCTTTTAAGTTTGTTAGATATGTCGATGGGTTGTATTTTCTTGTTGAAATATTTAGTCATTGTATCTGCAACTCAAACGAACGTCGGTTTTCTTCTATGCAATAGAAATAAATATCTCTCGACGGTAATAAATATATTTTGCAAATACGCAGAAAAATACATAAATTGTGATCGGCTTACAGTCTGGATAATCAAGAAGACAGACAGACAGTCAATAATTATAAAAAAAAAATCTTTTAATACTTCGACATGCACTTAAGTTTTATTTATGTCGTATGCGGGTAGCGTAAACCCACAGGCAAAGTTATCACTTATAACGTCTCAGTTGTAGCAATACCATTGACTAATTCTGCCAATTATTTCAAAATCGTTAATTTCCTTCTTATGACTTAAAATTATAGGTTATTCAACCCCAAAAAGGAAGTTTCAAAATTATGTAGAAAAACTTTTAGGTGAAATTACGTAATTGTGTTATTTTTATGGCAATTAATTATTTATTTTTTTAAGATTCTTCACAAATGTAGGTTCAACATTACAACTATCAATATCTACATTTATAAATTCAGATTCATATTTTTAAAATATTTGTAAATTGAAAACTGCAGGACCGAGTTTAATATTTAGCAGAGCAATAAAATCCTACACAACATACCTAATCGATGTTATTTAAATGTGCATACCTTATGCAGTTTGACCAAACTAAAAAAAGATAGAATAGATTACATCTTAATTTATCGCTCTCCCAATCACGGATGACATCTGCTTATAACTGAGGAATTTTCAAACTGTTTATTGAAATTTATACTTACTTGTACTAGGCCTTATATACTTAGTATTACATAATACTTAGTATTAGGCCCGTTTTTTATTGTTACAAGAGATGTAATGGAAGTTTTCGAAAATTCTTGATTGAAGAATGTTATATCGGCTGTAAGCATCTATTAAAAAAATAATTTAAATATATCTCCTAACAATTGAAATGTATTTTCCCCCGTCATATTCTGGGCTTCTACTCAGGATAGACCGTCTGCCTTCCTGTGCCAAGTAGCTCATAAAAGGCGAGCACAGGCTTACTGTCAGCAACACCGTGACATATAACTAGGAGGTAGAGTTTCGTGTTGGTACCTCTGCCTTACCTGACACCATAACGTTAGTGCTTTCCGTTGACGTGTTCCGGTTCGGAGAATAAGGAAGCCGATATGTATACTTAACTCAATTATTTAAGCCGATTTCGATTTCTATAATGATGTTTTTTAGATGAAAAATTGTACACAAAATTGGGAATTATTCTCAAATTCTTGGAGGTTTTATCACAATATCCATATTTGATGAAAATAGAACAACTTTAGACGTATTTCAATTAAAAAAATATTAGAAAATCAGTTTAGAAATTACGGAAAATCGGTTAACATACATTAACATAAATAATTTAATCGCAGTTAAGCTGCAAAAAACTTGAAATTCGATAAATAATTAAATCTACGTAATCAAAAATTAATATTTTCCATGATTTGCCAGGAACCATCATCAGGTGTAGACTTGGTGGCAAAGACATTTTCTTGGATGTACACTATTTCAAATAAAAAAGAATTTTCAAAATTGGTTCAGAAATTACAGAGCAATCGATTACAATACTTAAAAAATATAGGCATCAAACATACAACCTTCTCATTTTTTAAGTCGGTTAAAAATGAAGCAGTTTTTTTATTTTGAAGTTATTTAAAATGATGATTCTTGAAATAAACAAAACAATTCATTGAATTAATTCAGTACATGAATGCATACACATAAACATACACCTATCTTTACATACCGCGTACTTGCTCAATGTTATATCAAATAAAAAAACTTTATTCTTATTTTCCAGATTTTATTATTGAATCCATAGTAAACTTACCTAACGTTATCGTAATATAATGTAAATTAATAAAATCAATCAGTGGAGATCAGATAAAATTAACGAAAGTACATCAAACTATAGCTTTACTACTGAGAGTATATCTACTTTATGACTTTGTTTTAATATTTATATCGTGCATTGTTTGTTCCACCAGATAAATTGGGTCTAAAAGTAATAACGCTTCTTCCCACGGCTTTGCTCCCTTGCCAAATTATACAAAATAACTTCACGCCCTTATCTTTGAAGAGATGCAACCCGTACCCGTACATACCCGCGGCGAGTGCGGGGCGCCGCTCGGGGCAGCGGGAGTTCGAGTCGTAGACATAGGTTATAGTACCTTATTTTACAAAAATCTATACTCGTAATTACAAAATCTATAACTGTGCCATTCATAAATATAACTTATGTGATATTATTTGACTGCCATTTTGGCCTAGAACTTAGTACATACGTTTAACTCCACTAAACAATTACGAGCCTTGGGTTCGATACCCGACGCGGCAGACATTTGTGAGATGAACTTATAAATGTCTCTATTTTCAGGTGTTTGTTAAATTTATTCTTGTATCAAAAAATAATTTTGTTTAATTTTAATGTTGACACCATCCTTAACACACATATATGACTTTCAAGTTAGACTAATTTCATGGGATTTATTTATTTATTTTGATGATCTATTTTATGCAACGTTTTATCTTGGGATTGTAAGATAAAATGGACTTGGTGTGAAAATATGTAAGAATGAACAAAACTGTTCCTTCTACTTACACTTGAACCAATGGCCAAGTGGATCACATTATTTTAATATGTATCTAAACATGATTTTTGTTAAAGCTGACCAAGACAAAATTAAACATACATACACACAATCGCTTAAACGTGGAGCTAGATAGATAGATGCAGGTGAACACGTTATGATTACTTGCTGTTAAAAACCCTGCAAACATGACTTACAAGGATGAAATACAAATGTGTGTATCGGTGTAACTTTACAGACATAAAATGTTATTAAATGAAACAAGGTTTTCCAAAACAAGTGTTCAAGTTTTTCAAAACAAAGTTCAGTACATCTCATATAATGTATTCACTTAATAAAAAAAGTCTTTGCATTGACTTTTGGATTAGGAATATTTCAGCATTGTGAAATACAAAATAACAATACCTACGTATCTTATTATAAAAACCAAAAGTCATTCGGATCCGTTTACATTATTTTAGACTAGCTGCTACCTGCGGCTTCGCCCGCGTTTTCACAGAAACCCGGTGTGCGATCGGGATTTAAAATAGCCTATATGTTAATCCAGGTCACAATCTATCTGTCTTCCAAATTTCAGATAAATCTCTTCAGCCATTCAAGCGTGAAAGAGTAACAAATATTCATACATACATACTTACAAACTTTCGCATTTATAATATTAATAGGATATATTTTGAAACTCTATTTAACAATTACCTTATATCCGAGCAGCCCTGTCTCGAATATAAGGTAATTATGATAATATAAGGATAGGGATCTAGGGCTACAGGGACGTAGTGAGCTTATATGCTAAGTTTGTAAGTTAGTCCCAAGTCCCAATATCTTGCCGATAATATTAAATTGCAAAAAATGCAAACGTTCAATCTTCACATTTTTACTTGGTCGCATTCGTGTTATTAAAACCATCTTTAAGTTCTTTTTGTTGTTGTTTTGTTTATTGTAGTAGACTGTAGGAGAACCAGTTCATATTTTAGAATTGCTGCAAAGACCTGCAAAAAAAAAACAATATAATATTCTTGACGTTAGGAAAAAGTGGTTCAAAGAAAAAATAAAGCATGTTACTGTTATTTCTCAGACTTTTTCTGTGAGTTTTGTTGGTAAAGGCAATGTTAAAAATTCATACCGTTAATTTAAACTTTTTTTAGGAATAACTTATGCTTTTGAATAATATTCATATTTATGATAAAATGTCAAAAAATATGGTTTTCATCTGAAACTCCAGTTATATGAAACATATTATTCCATAGCATATTTACTATAAATTAGTGACGAATATACATGATAGCGACGTTTCACAATATTTGAATCAAAATTAGCAATTTATGAAATTAACGACTGATTATTCAATATTTAATCAATGTTTTGCAATTTAATTTCAATTTATTTAATTATCAAATATTTGTAATTTATTTAGTAAATCATGGCATTATTCTATTAAGTATAAACAGTATTTAATTGATTTTGTTACCAAAAAATCATACAATAAGTTGAGTCACTGTGAAGGAAGAACAAACACGTGCACGGTTGCACCTGTTTACGAGTGCAGGTGTCTCGATGACGTCACTTGTTTGTTCACTCCTATATAAACGTTGCATTCGCAGCTGGTAGGGCAGTTCGATTGTAACTTTCACAGAGCGAGAAACTCTGATTAAATAACTCAAAATTACGAGTTGTGTTATTTATAACCATGTACTTTCTAACATCAGAGGATGGGATACACGTCCAACAAGATTCACACTCCGCACCTGGATCCTCATCAGGTCTTCGAGCAAGACCCTCGCCTATTCTTCAGCACCGAGGGGATTCATTTGCCATTGGCGAAGGTGACGACGACCCAGTTATAAGTAGAAACATATCAAACCCTCAAGCAATAGACTCAGAGCTCACCTTTCTTCGCCGCCAGGTGGAATTACTACAGGAACTGGTACTCCGCAAAAGCGATTCCACAGTCATACAATCCACCAAATTTAACGAAATCTATCTAGCAGATTTCAACCCAGATAACCACCAATTAACCATAGAAGAATGGTGTAGACAAGTCGATTCACTGGTGAATCTTCGAGGATGTTCCAAAGAAGTAGCGATGATGAAGGCCCTTTCGTGTTTAAAAGGACGGGCTAAAAAATGGGCCGATGCCAACGCTTATAGATTACCTGGATGGCCCAACATGAAAGAGGAATTATTGTGTCAATTTGGAGCTGAAACAAGACACATTTACTTCATCAACAACTGACATGACTGAATTGGAGCAAATTCTGATTAAACATTCAAGTTCATTTGGTGTAACAAAACCAATTACAAAAGTAACAACAGGTAGTTTGAAAATTCGTTTGAAAGACCCAGCCCGTATAGTACAACGACGCCCATACCGTCTTGCACCTGTAGAAAGAGAAAAGGTTAAGAACATAATACATGACCTAAAGGAAAAGGGAATAATAAGGGAAAGCTGCTCACCATTCGCTAGTCCCATTCTTTTGGTCAAAAAGAAAAACGGTTCGGACCGACTTTGTGTAGATTTCCGAGAGTTAAATTCAAATACCATCCGTGACCACTACCCCCTCCCTCTTATCCAAGACCAAATTGATAGATTAGGAAATGCGCGATTCTTTACTACTCTTGATATGGAATCAGGCTTTCACCAAATCCCTATAGACGAAGAGTCCATTGAAAAAACAGCATTCATCACTCCAGACGGATTATACGAGTATATCACAATGCCTTTTGGCCTCTGCAATTCACCGTCCGTCTACCAACGAGAAATAAACAAGGCTCTTGGTGAATACAGAGATAATATAGCCCTAGTTTATATGGATGATGTCTTGATACCCTCCGTTAATGAAAAAGAGGGTCACAAACGTCTAGATTTAGTTTTGACGAAATTGGCTAGCGCCGGGTTTTCTCTCAATCTATCAAAATGTAAATTTTTAAAGAAATCTATCAAATATCTAGGCAATTTAATCGAAAATGGTCAAGTTAAACCCAGCCCACGTAAAATCGAAGCCCTCAAAAACTCAAAACTTCCCACTAACATTAAGGAAGTGCGCCAATTTAATGGATTAGCAAGCTATTTCCGTCG
>NJDC01002428.1:31177-43138 GCA_002245475.1 Calephelis virginiensis
TTGCTATCTGGCCAACTTTATTTATATTAATAAAGATAGAATGTAAATAAAAAATGACAGAACAACCCTCATTAAAGATCATTAAAAGCCACCACAAGAGCATTAATAGCCACCAAAAGAGCATTAATAGCCACCAAAAGAGCATTAATAGCCACCAAAAGAGCATTAATAGCCACCAAAAGAGCATTAATAGCCACCAAAAGAGCATTAATAGCCACCAAAAAAAGCATTAATAGCCATTAAAAGAGCATTAAGTAGCCACCAAAAGAGCATTAAATAGCCGTCAAAAGAGCAGTCTATAGCCAACAAAAGAGCAATCAATAGCCACCAAACATACTTCAACTAATTTTGATTGACACATTTAAAACACCAGTCATATTCGCTTCCTTCGTTAATTATTTTCAGAAGCAGATAACCGCCGCTCAGAGCACGAGCGACCTCTGCAGAATGGCCGTGATAGCGACATTTCACAATATTTGAATCAAAATTAGCAATTTATGAAATTAACGACTGATTATTCAATATTTAATCAATGTTTTGCAATTTAATTTCAATTTATTTAATTATCAAATATTTGTAATTTATTTAGTGAATCATGGCATTATTCTATTAAGTATAAACAGTATTTAATTGATTTTGTTACCAAAAAATCATACGATAAGTTGAGTCACTGTGAAGGAAGAACAAACACGTGCACGGTTGCACCTGCTTACGAGTGCAGGTGTCTCGATGACGTCACTTGTTTGTTCACTCCTATATAAACGTTGCATTCGCAGCTGGTAGGGCAGTTCGATTGTAACTTTCACAGAGCGAGAAACTCTGATTAAATAACTCAAAATTACGAGTTGTGTTATTTATAACCATGTACTCTCTAACATACATAATTGAAAAATAAGTTGTTCTTTAACAAAATGGCATAGTAAGCAAATGAAATATCGGAATCAAAAAAATCTTAATTCACTTGAATCATACATGTGGGACCAAGAATAGAGCCCTGCGGTACGCCAAGGCTAACTGCAGAACCCGAAGAAGTTTTACAATTTATTTTAACCCTCTGAACTCTATTGTTCAAGTATGATATCATGACATCAAGAGCTTTGTTATTAATTCCGCAATAGCGTAATTTCCTGATCAAAGTATCATGATGAACACAGTCGAAAGCCATAGAGAGATCACATAATATACCTAATGCATCATGCGAGTTCTCCCAGGATTTAAATACATTTTTTAGTTTCTTAAGTAACAATTTGTTCACATTGAAGTGATTTAACTTCTGAATAAATATTAATTTTTCAAATATTTTACTTAGTGTAGGCAGTGAAATAGGACGAAAATTTGTAGGATCAGAAGTATCAACCGATTTAAATAAAGGTACTATCTTGCTTTGTTTCATTTGATCAGGAAATACACCATTCGATATTCAGCAGTTAAATATAATGGCCAAATGTAGTGCAATATCATAAATTATTTAAACAGATTTTTAACAGATTGTTCCCACAAGTCTGACGTTTTCTTAGTTTGTAGTGATTTAAAAGCTTTAATTACGTCTGTCGTATCGACATGGGTAAATTTGAAAGCTTTGATACATTCCGTTATAGATTGCTTCAATATTGATTCGGAAATAATAGAAGATGAGCAATGAGTTTAAGTTGTTTCAATTGGAATTTGTGTGAAGAATTTTTCAATCTCTTTTGCTATTTTCACACCCTCTTTAACATTACATCCATCTATATTTAAGTTCAGTCGAACATACTCATTTAAACAATTTTTAATATACGTTAACATAGTTTTTAAATTCAATGCTATGGTAATATGATTTTTTATATTAAAAATCAAATAACAGTTTTCTACTTATTAATATACCGGTTGCTGCCCACTTACTGAAACACGCCCGTTTTTCTATACAATTTTTTCTATGTATGAATACTTTATTATGCTCGGTGTCAATTAATTTAAATAACGAATTAAATAATTTGATTGGATCATCGTTATAAGGTAAATTTGGCAGTTTTTTCTAATACATTATCCCGAAAATGTTCTAATTTATTAGATTTGAAGCAAAATATTTCTTTTCATACTTCTCAATTTTCATAGAGAAAATAGCTAATTGACCACAGTGATCAGAATCTTATTCATTTGTAACTGAACAGCTAACTGGTGATATATTTGTAAAAATATTATCTAACCAAGTAGCACTAGTGGCCGTTAATCTAGTGGGTTCCAATAATAAATTTTGTAAATTATATGATTTAAACATATTGAAAATCTTCAAGACAGGGAAGATTTTTCCAATAAATTAATATCTCCACAAATAATAATATATTTCTTTGAATTTGAAACCTTAAGTAATATCTCTTCCATTGTTTTTCTTCCAATCTTCGTATGAAACACACGGAGGCCTGTATACACTTAATACAACCAGCTGCTCATACTCAATACAAACAAACAATCTCTATAAGACTCCCGTATAATACTTTAAAGTACTGTTAGGGGGATGTATATGGATTACTTACTTTACATTAAAAGAAACAAATTCTGTTATTATGTACGCCTGTCCTAACATCGCCAGTGCTTAAGCCATTAATTTCACTATAAATGCTACGCTACCATCTACGCTGACGCCTACAAGTCTACGCTTCTGTCTACGGCAGTGCTTTTACCAATGCAACGTTGATACCAATGTTTACGATACGATCTTGTACTGAGACGCAAAAGCCTACGATATCCGATATCGCCTAAATCTTTGACAATACCTATGCCAATGCTATCAAAAGAATGCCTAATATACTAAAATGCTAATCAAATTTTGCGCACATTACTTGAAACATTTTTATTTTGCAGTTGTTTCTTAAGTTTGTCTGAAAAACTTCAAGGTTTGCTTAACTGATTGTCCGATTGCATTAGAAGGAGGGTGATGCTTTTTGAGCGTATATAAAACATACTTTGTATCTATATATGTATTATCACTTATATATGGCACGCATCACATGGATATAAAATGAAAGATAATAAAAAACCATTTCTACAAACCCGTCAAATGGATATTAAAATTGGGGCTTTTAATTTTCCTTTTCATAAAATTTTATTTATAGCGCGGGTTTTTTTGTCAAGTTTTCACAACATTTGGCCACTTTTGTAGAAAACATACTCACACAGACATATAAGTAATCACAATCACATGCTATGTGACAGCGTGCAGCTGTGCAGCTACTAGCCCAATTGGGATTCACTGCCGTACATATTCCTAAATTCATAAAATTGGTGTTTTCTGCTATCGACCATTGGTACACTACCATATTAGACCTGAAATCCTAGACACACGAGACCATAGCAACTTCTAGAGTGCTTCTAGGCTACGGTTGTCTTTTGTCATCAGAAGATGCGCTTGTTCACTGTCATATAACATAAACAATCTTCACCTGCAACAACATATCTGGTGTGACGTAGAAAAAAATCCCTCCTAGAGCATTAGTAGTGTATCTAACTTGACGAATAAATCTTTGCACCTGAAAGAATTTCACACGAATTATAATTTAAAATCTAAGTCATAAATGTTTAAGTATATTTTCTTACTGCTCGTGTTAAGGTCCCATACTTAGTCAGCCAAAAGAGCCAATCAGCGCACTCCCCGTTCCATGATTACTATGAAATATTGCGCTCTAAAGTAAATGTCTTAAGCGCCAAATCACTATTTTTGACACTATAAAAGTAATTTGAATAAAAAATATAAAAACTGAAACAGTTATCTTTTAGGTATAATACTTATCTATGTTTATGTTAAATCTGGTGTCGATATTTTCATAATTAAAGTAGACAGATGGGTTTTGCTTTCAAAAAAGGGTTAACTTTTTGATTTTTTATCGAGAAAAGTGAAATGAATCGTGTTTTGGAAACACTAGTCTTATAAAGCGTATTAATGTTAATCTTGTGTATTTTTGTCGCCAAGATCCATAATTGCTTTGTCTGAAAAAAACAGTATATTGCTGACGTATTTTAGCATACATGGCCCCTTAAGAGGTTTTATTCAGTTGATCATTATTTGACGATTAAAATTAGATTGATAAACGAATGGGTTTTGAAATACAGCTGTTTGTAAATGCATGTGAATATTTATGCACTTGAATTTCAACCACATTGTAATCTGCAAATGTTTGAATATTTAAAGTTTACATTTACTCTATAATTTTCTTTAACAGTTTTTTAGTTTGATTAAGATAAAGCCTGTCTGCAGTAAATTATTTTTGATTTTAACCAGACCTTGAACTTATCCATTTCCAAACTAAATTAAGAACAGAAGAAATTCATAATTTTTAAATTTAAAAGTGTAGCGATTGTGGACACGCATTGTTAACTTTGATATGTATAATAAAATGGCTGGAAAAAACTATCAAAATATGTAATTATACAAATGCTGTAGTTTTTTTAAGAGCATTTTATCAAGAAATATTTTAAATTTAACTAAGGCTAACGAGTAAAGAAATTCATGTAACATTATCTACCTTTGCTTACTAGCAAATTCCTAATGTTCCTAATATGCGATAAATGAATACTTTAATGGCAATGACATAATAAATGGAGAATATGATTTTTTATGTTATTTATTCGACTTTGATTCTGATTGTTTTGCGTTTGGCATTTTATATAATTTTTTTATTAATATTCTTCTGTGATTATTGGATATTTTAATATAATTTATAACAGTTTAATTTTAAAATAACTTAAACTTAAATAACAAACATATTGTACATTAATTTATAAATAGCTAAATTGTAAGTATTATTCTTATTTAAATAATAAAATTTAGAATTTTGGAATTAAAAAAATGTACATAATATATAGTTAATTTTGATAAAAATGCATTCATTCATTTATTCAGTAATCGAATACTAACTGGTGTGGGCCTCCTGCGCAGAATAGACAATCTGCCTTCCTTCCAAGCAACTCCTCAATAGTGAACAAAGGTCAAAGGGTCCTTACCAAAAATACCACTGCTGGTAGAGTTCCGTGCTGCAACTTGTCTGGATTGAGATCCGCCGTCTTACCTGGCCTGCCGCCATAATACAGTGTCATGTTCCAGTCCGGAGGGTAGGGAGCCAATAAACTAGCACGGCAATAGGTCTAACACCTCGATCAAAAACAATGACGCACCTATAACATCTACGATATCTACAGGCCACGGATATTTATTACCGTCAGGTGAGCCATGTGTTTATTTGCTGCCTAAGGCCAAAACATATAACCGAGTTGCGGGTGTCGCGCCGCTGAAATCGTCGGTTTTCGTTGCGGCCTCATAGATGTGTCTCTGCTTTGGGCCATCGTTAGAAACTAATTGCTTATTTGTTATTAAAAGATATTTCACTGTTTAAAATAAATAAACAATGCTACACTCGGCAGTGATGCTACCGCCGATTCCAGCGGCGCGTCGTCCCAACGCGGTTATGTGTTTCTGCCATTATAACATAAAATAAAATATTCGTAAACATTTTAATACTTACATGAATGTCATACTGAGAATCTTTTACGTGTATCAAAGTTAAGTTAGGTCTAGAAGCTTCTGTATTGACATGTGCTGTCAGTAAAAACATAAGTAATGACAGTAAGAAGAGAAATGCTGATGAAAACGCAAAATATACATGGTGCTCGATACTATTGGCTACTCTGAAATATAAACAGACAAATGATTAAAAAGTTTATTAGAGAACTTGAAGCCTAACGTGTAGGTGTATTTCCTAACCGTTAGTAATACATGATCAAATAAAATTCCGGGAAGGCTTTAAAGGCAGTAATGATGTGTTGCCAAATTGAAGCTGCGTTGTTAAGTCTTGAAATTAAAGTATCTTCACGCCTGTGTCACTCACGATCAATCGAATGTACATTTAGTCTCGTAATGTCATGAATGGCAAACCTTTTGGGAACTGGGTACATATTCTAGGCAACATTATTTTTATTAGATAAATTGAAAAACACATTTCTGAGTTGCCTTACCCGGAACCGAACCAGCACCTCATGTAGTCACCGCCAAGACTGGACCACCACAACACTGATGCGATAAGCAAATATGTTAAGACCCATGCTTAACCTTACCAGCTACCCGACATTTCAAGTTGGGATATGATAGAAGTGTGAGCATTGGTATAGGTGAGGCAGTTGGATCTAACCAACTTTATCCAAGAGCCTGGCATTACTTACTTTGACTACTAATGACTTGTTTTAAATAATTAAAGTCCGATTTTGTTAAATCGGGTAACGTAATTTAAATTTTAAAAAGTCTAACATAGTATAGCAAAAATGTGACAACCCTAAGTTCAATTGGATACGTTAATACCGAGATACATTAGCGCAAATCTTACGTTTACAATTGTGTTACTGACTTTCTTTCTCTTTTGTTTTATTGGTTACCGACAGAAAGTACATGCATCCGATTTTGTGCATCCGATCCGATGTTACTGTCCCCAACAATCTATTTTGTTAACAAATTGTTATATAGCCCTGATGATGCTTGTATAGCGATACCGGTTGGCTAAACCATAAGAATAAAAAATAATAAAATATGTTGTGGAAAGTACAAGTGTTTCTAAATAAATTGCATCAAGAATGGAATTCCACCAAGCACCGACGATAAGAAGTATAGAATCTAACAAATTTACTTACTTAACAACAGCTTCCAGTGTACAGGCTCCATAGGATGTGTAGTTTCGACTGAAACATATTTGTATGTAAATGAAATTGGATTAGCATCCTCATGTTTTCCCCGTGTTGGTCCGGGCTCTTTTGTAAAATAAACCCTCACCCTTCCTGTCAGGTAGCTCGTATAAGGCGAGCACAGACTTACCATCACTAACACCGTTATATCTCACTAGGTGGTCGAGTTTTTAGCGACTCGCCTGGATTGGTGCAATCTCCTTACCTATTCCTGCCGCCATAAGGTCAATGCTTGTCGTTGACGTGTTCCGGTTCGGAGGATAAGGATAAGGATGAGGTAGCCGATAAACTTACTTCTCTCGAGGCCTAATTAATATCCCGGCCTCGGGTTGGCAACGCACCATTACCAACTTTGGTGACTCTAGGGGGCGTGAATGTTTTATAAAATATTTTATAAAAATGTTTTATAAAAATACTATCAGGAAATCTGTCTGCTTGTTTGCATTCCAATATCATAAAAATAAAAATTAGAAAAAAGGCGGGATCAGGCGGATATACTGATGTTAAAACTTCGAGCCGACTGTAGATACTAACGGTCGCACTCATAGATGTTAATTACTGATTCTGAGATTCTGTATAATGTTATATCTATTTTAAAGTAATGAATATAACTATTTTAAAATAGACATCTCTCATCTCATCTCATCTCATCGCCTCTGTGGTCTAGCGGTCCAGGTATTGGACGTGATTGCTTGAGGTCCCGGGTTCGAAGCCTGGGTCGGGCAACAAAAAGAAAATTTGGTTTTTCCGATTTTCTAAGAAAAAAAAACGTTGCTCGGGATTGGATATGTGCCCGGTTGGCGATAGGCTAGCCACCTATCACATTGTGGGACTGATTGACTTCGGCTAGTCGTGGGTTGTGCCTCTGCATACCTCTTCGGGGATATGGGCGTGAAGATAATTTTACATAATATTGTTTAAGTTTCTTTCACCGGAACCTCTCGATTTGTGGTCGCAATTCCGAACCAAGATAAGTTTTATGTTATTGTCGGCAGTGCGTGTGATTGTCTTTTATAGGAGTCAAACGGGCAAATACTAAAAAAATATTATAAATCTGATATATCACATTGTGTTGCCTTTGTGATGTGATAGAGCTTAGTATCTTCTTCAAGTCCTCTGCCTGTCTCTTCGGGGATATGGGCTTGAATTTACTTTTTTTTACATCACATTTAGAACCTAGTAGTTGATTTGAGATCGATGTGTTAAATTATTGCATAGGTAACTTTAAAACTGCTTCACGCCTTCGGAAACAAATGAAGAGGGGGTAAATGGTGCATTTTTGCTTGGTAATAAAAAAACTTACTTCATAAGATGGAAAACCTGAAAAGTAATAAAGAATAGTTTTGAGGAAATCGAGAGGAGCACTAAGTAACAAATACGATCGTTCACTTCTCGGAGTAATTGAACCATACAAGAGTAGTACACTCTTATTTGTGCCCAGTCAACGTCTTTCTGGAAAAAAAATGAAAACAGTGAACATGAATCTATTGTTTAATAGTAATTATTTTTGTTTGTTTGTAATTATTAGGGAGTTATATAATTTCTCTTTTTTATACTGTCTCTATTAGAAAATTTTCGTGAGGACGTTATACAATGTGATTTTTTAGACTTGACCAATCGAAATGTGCGAATACTAGACAAATAATTATTTATCAAAAAAACTACTTCTTATACCTTCTGGATAATTTATTTATGACATCGTCAGATATTTTTTTTTACAAATTAGTTAAAAATACTGATTTT
Source organism: Calephelis virginiensis (assembly GCA_002245475.1). Lineage (NCBI taxonomy): Eukaryota > Metazoa > Arthropoda > Insecta > Lepidoptera > Riodinidae > Calephelis > Calephelis virginiensis. The sequence goes on from NJDC01002428.1 coordinate 39,623, forward strand.
TTTTTTGCAAAACTTACTGTAGTAGTGAATTTTGCGGTAATGTAATGTATCTCATACAGGGAATATTAATATATACCTAACCCATGTAAATTACGTTTTCGATTGTTATTCCGCCGAAAATCAAAGGTTTCAAAATCATTCTTTCAAACTTTCATTTTTTTTTTCGACTCAACTAAATAGAGTCTAGAAATAAATTTCACTTTACCACTAATTTAATCTAAAAACTATAAATATTACAAAAAAGAAAAAAACGCATTAAAATGTTACAATAACACAATACCAATGATAGCCTTCCTACTGGTATATATATTCTTACAAACTATTATTTCTTCTTTCGTTCCCTTAGGGGTTAAATGTTGAACAACCCTTCCTTATTAAGTGCCTACGTCATAATACGAATATTTGTGCGGAATTTTAAGTTTCTAGCCCTAAGAGTTGGTACATCAGGTGATTGACTTTTGTCTTATATATACAGATAATTGAATTAAGGTGGTATTCCACTTATCAAATATCTTTGTGAAATATGAATCAAATAAATTGGGTGATTTTATCCAGTTTACTAGCAACACTGAGATTTTTAAACAGCTTTCCCTCGAAAAATCAAAGATTTCGACATTTGAATCAATATAGTTATAAATTATAAAAGTAATTCTTAGACAAAGGTGTTAAGTAAGTGAAATAAGTACCTGCCAAAGAAAAGGGATTGAATTTTTTTGTATGACGCCTGGCTTAGTGCCACAAAATGGACTGGCAGCCATTTTGTGTTTTTTTCAAAATGGCGGCGCACGATAATTCCTACAAATATGGAAAGTCCTAAAGTGTCACGTTACGGAGCTATTTCTACAACAAAGCGATTATGAGGATTTGGACCGAATCAACGAAATAATATTTAAAGTTGTATTTTTGTAGCCACGTTGATGATGCTTAGTTCATTATCCATTATCTTTTTGCCATTTTAAAGAAACACCAATTGAATAAAGTTAACGTGAACGGTTAACGTTTTTGAATTACAACCGCGACGTTATGAACATTGATAAAACACGTAAATAACATGTATTCGTTAACAAGTTTACCTTTGACCACTATCTCCCCTGATGGTTAATGATGATGTAGTCTCAGATGGAGGCGGGCTAACTTTGAAAGGGATAGTGATTACTCCCCCTGACTTCTGTTTCTAAACGACCTCGTAACGAAACACTAAATTGCTTGACGGAAGATATTTGTCGTTAGAGTGGTAACTAGCCACGGCCAACTATGTTGTGCTTGGAGGCGTTCAATTCAATACATTGGTTCTACAAGGTAATTGAAGTACTCACCATTGATCTTTAGTGGTAAATAGCTCTGTAACGTGACGCTTTAGGTTATGTTGACTCTTATACTTTTTTGTTTGTACAAGTATTCCTTATCTATATTTGTAATAAATATCGTCCGCCGCCATATTGAAAAAAAAAACACAAAATCGCGGCGGTTGACTTGACCTCTTTGAACAAGTTTTGGACATAGCAATTGAACAAAAAAAATTGACAAGTGTGAAACTAGCTCTAGTCAGAGAGGTAGAAGTGATAAAGATAAGCCTACATGTACATACCATATGTTTTTGAGTTAAAATATGCCGATTAAGATCCTTGAAATAAGATATCAAATATACACTGAAGCAAATTACTATAACATCAGTAATATTCCAAAGAAAAGTCACTTGCACGTGAGCAATCTAAAAAAATCAATTTTAAATAGATATCAAATATCAAGCAAACTGAAATAGCAATAACTTTAAGTAGTATTAAATTAATCACCAATGAATTAAAATTAGCACTAAACACCGACAAATTCAATCAGGCAATTATTAATCAAACTAATGAAATAAATTATGCAGCAGCTGTATTAATTTACCTGCATTTTTTCATGTGAGAGATCAGCGACCAATCTCACGGCTCTCATAATAGTAAGAAATAACCGTGGCCCACAGATACCATAGATGTTACAGGTGTATTGCTGTCTTGTGGTCAGGATGTGGCCTTTGAACAAGTCCGGGCCAGAACACGTCAGGGTCATTATGGAATAGGTAAGACGGTGGATCCTTACCTCGGGCAAGTTGCTGCACAGCTTTCTACTGCACATGGTCTTATTAGTAATGATCTAAATTTCATCCAGAGCTCGTCTCTTACTACCTGCCTGGCAGAAAGGCAAAATATGTTTATTCTATTTATCAGACTCGGAGTAACACAGGGAAAATTAGTTCAATGAAGTAGTAGTAAATAAAATTAAATAGCAGTTTATAAATGAGTTTTTAAATGTAATAACTACATAGAGTGTTTTATTATTATATTTTAAAAACACTACTTTTTATTTTCCCACCCGTAGATCGAACGTGAGCTTATACCAAAAGATGAACTTAAATTTTATTAAGTACTCATTTAAAAATATATATACGCACCTTGAAAAATAATAAACTCCATAGTGAAAAAGGTAAGTAGTCGAATATACTTGACTCCATTACGACAAAGTATGATTCCAATACATAGTAGTAACTTGCGTTATGTATATGTAAGCAGATTATTATTGCTCGCAATTTATACATAATTGAAAATGAATGTTCAACTGAAACAGTAATTTAATAAATTAATATCGTCGGACAAATAACACAAATAGATATAATATATTATAATGCCAAAGTAAGTTAAATATTGACTTGTGTTATGAGTGTTTGTCAAAGACACACATAGAAACACCTGAATAGATACCGCAATAAATTTAATAAACACCTAGAACCAGATATCTCAAACTCTCCGACACCCTCTATACTAGAACAACAAGGCAACAAAGCACAAGAGAAACTGAAGCGGTTATCCCAATTGAGGGCCTTTTTAACAAAATCTGACTAAATAAAAACGTACCCAATGCCGCTAGCACTATTACAGTAGAAATGTAATTGCATATTTTGTAACTATTTCGATTGTAGCGTAAGTTTGCTATTTTTTCTTCTATTTTCCTTGTTTTCCTTACAAATCTTGGCGCATATTTAGCGAGATTCCATAAAATTGCAATTGTTAGTAATCCATTTAAATAAAACATCACTTGCGCTAAAATTAAATAAATTATTATACGTATTGACTGCATTATGAGTTCTAGTAGTATACAGATTTACTTTTAAAGGACCGGCCATTTTAAAATAAAGGGGTAAAAGCTTAAATGCTAACATACCCGGCTTTCTAGCACTTCAGGAAGTAGGCAAACATTTTGATGATCATTAGTGGGGCAGTGTATCAGTGAGAGTATCAGTGACAAAATCGGTGTAGCTGACAAAGCTATCGCCGACCGTTCGCCAAAGTTATTTATAATTGTATAGTAATTAATATTGTAAATTTGTAGCGGACTTACAAGTATTTTGCACCTCCAAATCCATTATAAAGAAACGATGCGTACTCATACAGAACAACACAAAAATCCATACACTTGATCCCACGAAATATATGCCATATGCAGATTTTAAGTTGTACCTGAAATAAACTAAATATG
>NJDC01002428.1:48326-59651 GCA_002245475.1 Calephelis virginiensis
TTCATGTTGTTTCTGACCATCATCAAGAGTTATCTGGTTGTTCGCTAACCTATCACATAAAACTCGTTTAAATACTTCTTATCGTCGGTATTCGGTATGATTTCATTCTAGATAAAAAAATATCACTTGTACTTTCCATAATATTATTTTTTTATCAGTTCTACTTTAAAATAACTTCAGATGTTATAGCAATGATGATGCCAATGTTGTGAAACATGTTTGATAAGTGATAAAAATAAAAATTAAACAGAAAAGGTTTTAATAAGATGTGTAAAAGATCAACGAGTTGCTCTCCGGGAGTGTCGGCAGAAGTGAAAACTTAAATGTTAACGTTTTGCATTTTTAATAGGAGTGTTTTGAAATGGTTATAAATGGTTCATAAAATAACGAAGTTATTTTTAAAATAACTATAACTTTCAGTAAATACGACTTTCACTTAACTAATTTTGTAAAATATCAAAAAATGATATATCGCGCTGCGGGAGGTGCAACCAATTCGCGAGATCTTCAAACTCACCTCTCAGAACCTCGTACCCCATATTGCAGGCCGATCTGAGAGCTAGCTTGATAGAAATGCTGGTGAAATGAAAATCACAGTATGAAATAGGGCGACAACATACAGTGTTATACTCTCCCTTCGTTTCACGAATTTTCAGTCAGGTTACGTGGCCTGTTTAACCAATTTTAAAGCTCCATAACGCGTCTAGAGAAGTCGTCTTCAAAAATTACTAGACAGTAATATATTGTAGAACTAGCAAGTAATGGTATCTTCACATCCATGCATCTATAAGCTACTAACATAATTAAATTTAAGTAATAATGTGCATTATGTATAGTGTATCATGAATTAATGTTGAATTAATTACCTATTCAAATAAATCTATGTGATAATGCATATTTGCTGATTGACATGGTAATTGAACAATTTAGAATTATGAATATATATAATACTGAATAGAAATAAATTATCAGTTTTGCAAAATGCATTAAAATTGTTTTATTCTGCTTGTTGTCAGCGGCTTCATTCTTCACCGCAAAAAATGTGTTTGAAGTAAGCACAAGGATTTAGATGGTTGTAAACTCTGGTTGTGAACGTTGGTTTGCATCCGTCTGGACCGTAGATTGAATCTAAGGTTACCTTTTGTTGGAAGGCGTATTTAAAATAGTCTCAGAGGTCCTTAAGTGCCCATATGTATGTAAACAAGAACTATCAATTTACAAAGCTATGTATTATATTTTCAATTTTTTAAAGGAAAGTCTTCTATTCTGTGCATGATCGTTTACATTTAGACGGACACAATGAATTTATTTATAACTAAATATTCCATTCTAAAGGGTTTATATTTATAGTTTGTGTAGTCCTGGTGTTTCTAATGTCCGTACTTGTTCATTGCTTCTTTTTCTATATTAATAATTTAGACTCAGTAAAATTGTAAAAACAACTGACTACAATATTATTTCGCTACCACGTCACAATTTTATAAGTCTTATTTCGAAAGATAATGATTACAAGTAATTTCATCAAAATACCACTAGTAATTTTTATTTATGCTTTGTACATTAAGTTATCGTATATTATTAAAGGCTGATTTCACAGATCATGTGATAGTCACTGAACTTAGTTGTACTAAACTCGATGAAAACCGAAGTTCAGTCTAAGCGAGTTCAGTTCTGATCCCGTGCATAAGGTCTTGCAAGTTTCCTTATAAAATTAACAACATTCTTATTCCCATCCCCTGACAATCGATTTACCACTTGAAAAAGTTTAACAATAAAATATTTACATGATCCAAAATTCCTTTGATAATAAAATTGACTTAATTGACACTCTAGACAATAGGTAGACTAAACGCGTTTTTATGTTGATCGAGTTTAAATTCGACAAAGAAATCCAGCCTAATTATCATGTCGTCTAGATAGATAGAAATTAATGAATTGTAAAGTTCCACTATAATTCCCTATTAAAGTATTCACCTATCACATTGTGGGGCTTAGTATCTTCGGCTAATCGTGGGTACCCTGGTTGTGCCTCTGCCTACCTCTTCGGGGATATGGGCGTGAAGATACTACTACTACTACTTTAAAACTACTAGTTGCATCGTGGTAATACTAACATGGATCCACTTCGAAACAATGATCTTTTAAAAGTAAACATTTAAAAATCGTTTTGTAACTATTATGAGAATCATTACCAAGGTCTGCAGCTACGGTGACAGTAATAGGAAATTAGACACATCTTATCTACTATTCTAAGGTCCAGTTACGATTTTAGAAAATTGGGAATCAGGCATTTATTGACTGAGCCTAGAATCCAAATTCAAACCCTTAAATTTTTGAGATTCAAAACGGGAGGTAGGCTGTATATTTTTGTGTATGTTTGTTACGCGATTACCCTGCAAAATATCCGATAGTCTTTCATAAATTCTTATTAGAAATATACGCAATCATTACAAGGTAATGTATTATTTAAGTATGTTATGACCTGTAATTTTTGAGTTACATTATGGATAACAAAAACAAACTACTTGTAGGATGTTGATATAATTCATGTTGTACTATCTCGGAATCATTTGTAATATTTTAAAAAAGAACAATCAATTCGAATCTAATGCCACACTATTTTACATAATATTTATTTCATGTTTTTGTTTAAACTTATTTGTTTTATACTTTATTTACAATAATTTCTCCGTATTATTATAATATGCAGCAAATTGTCTGTGTAGGGATCCACTACCTTATATATTCCTGCCGCCATAATGACAGTGACTTGTTACGATTTGAAAGCTAGGGTAGCCTACAAATAATATGGACAATAGGCGTACTATGCTAGCCGCACGACAGAGATGCACCTGTACCATCTATGCCTATAGACAATCAGAAAAGCAGTATGCAAGTTCTCTGACTTATCACGTAAGTAAAATAGCAAAATGTTAATATAACAACAGCAATAAATAACTGTGCTTAAACCAACCATTTTATAGATACCCGATAAAACTTATTCGAATTTAAAATCCGTGTAAAATTATTCACTTTCAAGTGTTTGAACTACAGGAGTACGGTTACGGAACGTGACCAACTCGATATCAGGCGAATCATCTTGCAGCTGCTACCAACAAACCTGTTTAGATTTTCATGATAACCTGCCAACTATTGTACATAAATTTACAACTTGAATGAAAGAGATTTGTTATAAATTTAAATTAACGTGCTTATATTTTCTACAGTGTTTAAGTTTTAACAAGCTTTTATGGACATCTGTCATATTTAATCAAAGCTGATAATCATTACACTAAAGTATCTTCACGCCCATATCCTCGAAGACTATCCCACGAATAGCCGAAGATACTAAGTCCCACAATGTGATAGGTGGCAAGCCTATCGCCAACCGGGCACATATCCTAGCCCAAGCAACATTTTTTTTATTAGAAAATTGGAAAAACCCAATTTTCTTTTTGTTGCCCGACCCGGGATTCGAACCCGGGACCTCATGCAGTCGAGTCCAACAACTGAACCGCTAGACCACAGAGGCGATTACACTATTTTTTAAAATTTAGCACCGTTTTTGTTTTGAATGAATTTTTATTATTTAACATATTTTTTTCAATCATTACATTTTGCAATCTATTTGTAAAACGATTACGAATAATTAACTGGGCGTTTTGTCTATCTGAGAGCACGATCGAGGCAGCGATGAGTCAGCAACGGCCAAATAACACTTAGAGCTCTCCCAGCTAAGTAACTTCTTATGTAAGTATTGCTTATGAATCATCGCCTCTGTGGTCTAGCGGTTCAGTTGTTTGACTTAACTGCATGATATCCCGACTTCGATTCTCGGGTCGGACAGCAAAAAACGAAAATTGGGTTTTTCCTATTTTCTAATTAAAAAAATGTTGCTTGGGATTGGATATGTGCCATCTATCACATTGTGGGACTTAGCGTCTTCGGCTAGTCGTGGGTGCCTTGGTTGTGCCTCTGCCTACCTTTTCAGGGATATGGGCATGGAGATATTTTTTTTTGTTTATGAATTGGATGGTTATATGTAAGGAACGCATAACTAAATATCGTATTTCACAGTCTTCTATATATATATGCCATGGTTGTCTCTTACCATCCGGAGAATCTCCCGCATGTTCGGCGTCATACGCCATACAAAAATGTTCATTACTAATTATTCTACCCAATGAGGTTTTAAAACTTAAATTACTTACAAACGTATTTTTAAAATATTTCAACATTCGCATTTGTGTCAAAATTACGAAGGCACGTGCTAACTCGAAATATATTTTTGACAAAGTTTAACTATTACATTAGCGTTTAAATCCCATTTCGACAACGTTTCAATCTTGGATTTGGTTAAATTTTCAAGAAAATTTTCGGTTACATTGGCATGTAATATACGCACGGTAATATTTTCTGTAGTTAAACGCTCAAAATGAAATATTTAACAGATGATTTTTCTTGGGTTTGTAAATGCTAGTGATAGACGCTAAAAAATACTAAACAGATATTTTTTCTTGGCTTGGGTGGGTTTGTAAGTGCTAGTGGCGCAATAAAGTATAGGTTTCAGTGAAATATTCACATGCTTTTGTCTTTTTTCACTACAGCGTTGGGTTTTGGAAAACCTTATAAATCTATGACGTCTATGACAAGCTGTCTCGTACTATCAGGAGAGCTGTTTAAAAATCGTCAGGATCGTCAATGTTTCTGAAATATTTTTATCGTTTGAAAGTTAAATACTTTCAAAGTTGTAAAATATTCCTTCTTCTCGTGCGAAAAAGAACTTTTTCCCGGCAACGACAAAAAATATTTCTTTACTCGTACGTTTTCAATTCACAATTTCAGCATAATTATGAGCGGCAGGTTTTATTATCTTCTTAAAACTTATACTTTATTGAATCAATTTCTTAATTCTTTCGTAAGTATTCAACTTGCATTAAGTAATCCGAAAAAAATATTATTCAAATTAAAGAATTGTCCGCAATATTCTGTACTTGACGTAATTTAGATTATATTAGTGTAATAAGGATACGTGCTAGAAAGCAGTGCAATTTGATACCACTACTTTACCTGTTCCTGTCACCATTACTTGTGTTCAGCATCGTCGTGTCCTTGCTAAAAAACAGTGTAGTCTATGAATTGCGTAAACTCTCACTCACCAAAACTACCTCTGCGATATAGCGGTCCCGCGTCGGACTTGACTTCTTGAGGTCCTGGTTTCGATCTCCGGGTCGGGCAGCAAAATAAAATACAAATTGCAAATTTCCAATTTACCTATAAAAATGATGATGCCCGGTATTGCATATGTGCCCCGTTGGTGCTGGGCTTGTCACCTATTACATTCTGGGACGTTGTATCTCCGGCTAGTCGTGGGTGCGCTGGTTATGCTTCGGGGACATAGGCGTGAAAATACTTTTTTTTGCGCAAGTGGCTTAGTATCCGGGCTATTAAATAGCAACGAACATTTAATATCTATGGTAATTATTAGCAACGCTGATTTCTTACCATCATGAAAAACATTACTTGTTCAGTATTTTACAACAAGTAAACCTGAATCTATAAATGTTGAATAACCAACAACAAATTGTATATATACTCGTAGCTGAGAATCATCTCGATATGCTTAATACGGCCATTACATGGTAGTTTTTGCTTTCAATTATGCCTCAGTCACTGAATATTGTCTTCATGCAAACATCAGTCGCCTCCTTACACACTAGATTATGAGTCAATCAGTTCAGTGTTTGTGGAAAACCTGGCAGTAAAACCTTTCGTGTAATAGACGATAGCACTATAGTTTACTTATGAATGTACGTCTTATTTGTTGTTACTTTTTTGCAAGTAATCAGGTATGATAAATCTAAACATCTAATATCATAATAATCTAAACATATAATAATCTAAACATTTAATTCGCAATTTTCCGCCAAAAAATTTTTGGCCGAAAATTAAATATGGATTTCAGCAAAGTAACGCCTTCTTCTATTAATTAGCTATGATAAACTTTGCTATCATAAACTTTGAACAAGCGCAATGATTTATACGAATACATAATTAATAAAATTGGAGTTTTTGTAATAATAAACGAAAAGCCTTTTGCTACATTCATAAGAATGTACCATTATAATATCAACACAATATTTGTTTACTATATGTCTCTGTCTGTCTGTTTCGGTTAGTACCTGAAACCGCTAGACCGATGTTGGTGGGACTTTACTTTCAGGTAGTTGATGTGATATGAAGTATCTAATGCTACTTTTACTTTTAATAAATTCTAAAATAGAACTAAATAGTTTTTTACTAAATTCCTCGAGGTTTATGTCCGGGTTTAATCTATATTTGCTATCGTCGGCACTTGGTTGATTTCCATTGTATACACAGGTTTTTTGGAGATAACACTTGTACTTTTTATTAGATGTTACATCTAACCAAATGAGTATTGAACATTAAATCAAAAAAGTCCTTTTTATCTTTAGTTTCAAAGCACTGATGATGCTGTAAAAAGTGAAACCGGTTAGCTAAAAAGTGTTAAATGAAGTATACAGTGGAAAAGTACAAGTGCTATTTCCAAAAAACGTGTATATACTCATCAAAATAAAATCTCGATCACGTTAACTTTAAAAAAAATGGATCGAGATGATGATGTTATGGATACATAGATACAAACAGACACGTCTAATTTTATTAATTTGATCATCAGGAGGTCTTTCCACCCTTTTGATCGCGAACGTAAACAGGACATGAAACTGGTTTCCACCGCAGTCGCATACGCATGCTGGTGACGTCATGACTCGTACTAGGTACGATATAGCGTGACAACAAATGAAGTGTTTGAAATGAAATGAGACGGATTAACACATATTTTAAAAAAATGTTACAGAGATATTAAAGTATTTAAACATATTTTACCACATTGTGGTGTGCAACTAAACTAAATTTATAGAAAATTAAATATTTTATACATTTTATAACTTAAATTACAGCACTTATTTATATTTTAATAAATATTTCACTGTAGATTAATTTTAATCCTATCTACTGTACACTTCCACCGTTTCCAACCCTAGCCAGTCAGAAGAAGAAACGACAAACTCCCTGGCAACCAGGCCTATTACCTAGATCCCTGTATTTTTGCGGACAGTCTTTAAAAAGTTGTTTCATGTTGTGCCGATTGGTTTCTCATTTTGTAACAGAGAACTGGATTGATTACTTATTCCCATCTCGCACATAAAACTTGAGTCAGAGTTATAATCTCATAATATTGCAAGTATTCCAAACTCATTATGACTTCGGGAGAAGATTACTCACATTGCTCAAAGTTAGTATCTTTATGTAATCGTATTACGGCAGCGGCGGTGAACCCTTCGTATAAACGTTATTCTGAGTTCATGCGAAATTCAGACATAATTCCATTGATTAAGATGATTTAAATTTAGCACTAGTTCTGTGCTTGTAAAAAAATTCTACTCATAAAGAAAGCAATAATGACACCTTTGGTAGGATTTGATCCTGCACCCTTACGTCTCAAGCCGACGAATGCTCTAACCATTTAAGCTACTGAGGATATAACTGTTGTAGTGATATTTTTATTCTCAATGTTACTGTAAACGTCAATAGTTATATAACTTACATAATTCTGTATGTACATAATTATATAAAGATAGTTCATCGTTACAGATCAATTTCACTTTTTATAATCCCCAAAACTGTATTTTCTAGGAGGATATTTTAATGTTAGCACTTTCTTTGTACTAGGAGTACATTTCTACAAATTTTAAAGAAATATAGAAATTCAAATCAGACTGGATTTGTACCTGCGCCCTTTCGTCTTAAACCGTTGAATACCAGAGGGAGTACCAGAGTAGGCAGAGAGTTTCAAGTGCCAAATGTAACGATTCCTAGAGACCTCTCTCCCTTCCACCACATCACTATTTTCGTAAACTAACGCTAAATAAACTTTGTATTATTAAATTTTTAAAGCAAAATCGTAAAGTATTTTCACACCCATATCCCCGAAGAGGTAGGCAGAGACACAACCAGGGCACCCACGACTAGCCGAAGACACTAAGTCCCACAATGTGATAGGTGGCAAGCCTATCGCCAACCGGGCACATTTCCAATCACGACCAACATTTTTTTTTATTAGAAGTTTGGAAAAATCCAATTTTCTTTGTGTTGGCCGACCCGGGATTCGAACCCGGGACCTCATGCAGTCAAATCCAATACCCGGACCACTAGACCACACAGGCGATTTCAAAAAAAGCAAAATCATAAAAAATGATTAAGTGTTTTGTATATTCTCTGGCCGTTTATCATCTGGTTTGAGGTCAGTGGACAAGTACAACTCTTCTGATGGCATGAGACTGATGAGATGAGATGAAATGCTGTCCTACCCAGGGATCGAGCCTGGGACCTCAACGAGTCAAGACACAGAGACAATTAGACAAAATAGGCTTAAGTAAGAGTAAAATTGTTTTGATGTATTAGTGTTTATCACTGTATAATAAAGGCGATAAAACCTTGACGTACTTTAGTTTATGTTACTTATAATGTTGACTAAATAAATAATAAAAACGTAGTGGATTTACATAGCGCTATTGGTCTTCAAGAATGAAAAATATTGCCATATTGACTAATATAGCACAAGTTTACTCAATCCAGTAAAAAAGGCTTATCAAAAGAACAATCCGTAGAAAGTAGAGTTAAAATACGCAAGGCAGATTGCGAATTTCTTTCGTTTTTTTGTTGGTTGATAAAAATACCTTTATCTCGAACTAATAAAAAGTATCGTTGACTAACTTCTATGTCTCAACCAAACAAATTAGGTACCGAATTTCCGGTTATATCATTTCATATAAGTACTTAATTTGTTGAGAAATGTTTATTCGCAGAAAATCTATTTTTTTAAAAACGGCATGCTTTATTTTAGGATTTGTTCACATAAAGATTTCTATAGCTATCTATATTTGCTTATTGAACTTGACTTTTTAATTATAAGAGACTTGCTGAACCGATAGACGTTGTCCTATCCTAACAATGAATATTGTCTCTTTTTAATACGATCCTTCTCCTAGCATTGGGTTCACACGACAATTAAAGAATGACAGAAATTGGTCCATCCATTCACGCGTGACCCTGGGAAATCGGGATTAATTTTTGTGTAAGAAAAAGTGAAAAACTACAAGGGGACTAGGAAAAATATTTTAATATTTCCTGTACAAACTGAACTGGAGGAACGAAGTTTGCCGGGACAGCTAGTAATATATAAAAATTTCATTGTTCAATGGACAAGCGAATAATGACGATCATTCTTAACCGGTCATTCTTGTACACACATACGTGTGTATTTTTATATACTTTTCCATTATTTCTGTACTGATGACTGAGGTGGTTCCATTACCAGCTATTCTGGACCTGATGATGGAATCCAAGGAACATCGAGCAAAATACACAACTTATGCGTGCGTATATGATTTACCAATTGAATAGAAGTCATATTTTTACATTTTTACTGCAAATAAATAATTAAATAAAAAAAGAAGCATTTTTGGACTTGTGGCGTGTCGTCTCTTACTGAGCTTTGAACCGTTTGAGCTACTGGTGATCCGAAATATGTAAGACATTGTTAATTCTTGATTACATTAGTTATGCCTCTTATGGTCGTATTTGTTTTGTAGCGATTCGGAATCGGACTTGGCTGCTTGAGGTCCCAGGGTTGATACCAGGTAGGGCAACAAAAAAACTAGAAAATGTGTAATTTCACTATTCTAACAAAAATAACGTTGCGCGGTATGCCCGGTTGGCGATATTCTATCACACTGTGGGACTTAGTGTCTTCGACTAATCGTGGTTGCCTTGGTTGGGTATCGTTCTCACTTACGTCTAAGGGGATAAGCGTCAAGATACTTCATATAGTTATGCATAATAATACTTTTAAACATGTTCATCATTTCGGATGAAATTCACGTTGCATAACGGTCATTTCCTTCGATTCTGTGAATATAATAAAATATGTTTGTTAGTATTTCAAACATAATATAAAATTTGTTGGTTTAGGATAAAAGTCCACAATGTGTAGTTTCTTGATGCAAAATAATGACGGCAGAAGTACACAATGTGTATCCAGACAGTCGCGACTTTTTAATATGTTTACGAACTCAAACATTATTTGTAGTTCCCGGAAGCTTTGTGACCTTTAATCTTAAAAATGTAATCATTTTGACGAAATGATGTTGGAGTTTGTTTCAGAAATCAAGAAAATATTTTAACTTTATTGGTCATTCAACAGCAACGCATCTAAATATTTTTAATCGACTCCAAAAAAGTTTAAGGTATGTTTTTGGTCATACTTTATGTATGTTACACGATTACTCGACCGCTAACCAACCAATTTTGATGGTTATTTTTAAAATGACGGGTCATTATTACGAGATGGTCCCCATATTAGTTTTGACCGCCTCGTTGGTCGAGGGATTAGTATACACGACAATTTTATTTTGGTAACTATTTAAGTATCTCTATGCATTAGTATTGTTGACTAATACCCATGATTGCACAAGATAATTTGCTTACATTGGAGTTTGATTCAATTCGTGTAACTTGCAAGGGATATTTATTTATTTATTTATAGTGATCTGAACCCATTTTGGACACTCTTGGCTATCTTTTGAAAAAATAATTATAAAATTGCGACGTGGCACCCAATAAAATAGTTGGAGTCGGTTTTTGCAGTGTTACTGTTTAATTATTTTGCCTTGATTCAGATTTATTTGTTCAAATAGACCATACAAGAGCTACACGTGCACATGGACATTATTGTAAAACTTCTCAGGATCGAAAACGCGGCCTTACACTGAGAGGAGCCATTAAAACAAATTCAGCGAAGACGAGAGAAACTTGAATTTGCTGATCTTTTAAAAAAGTTTTTAATGTCAATAATGTTTCTTGTTGTTGCAATGAAATGCATAATATTATTTATAAGGGAAACATGTGTGTTAAAAAGATGTTAAAAAGTTGTTTTAATAAAATATTAGTCTCTTTGACTAACTCTATTACACAAGCATATAACTTTCCTACTTTGGTGTTAAATTCAACGTGTGTAATTTTTATTCATGTATTGTTTATTTATTAAATTAAATACGCAGACTTTACTTATTCGAAATAACTAATATATCAATCGCACTTGTGTCAAAAAACTAATATAACCCCGTATCAGTTTTCATTGTGAAGGTCCAACTCTCCTGTGTAGAAAAGACTACTTGTCTTAGTACCTGGAAGCTGGTAAGAGGCAGGCAAAAGTTTAATAACAATACCTCTGGTGGTTTT
>NJDC01002428.1:70725-86611 GCA_002245475.1 Calephelis virginiensis
CAATTGAACCCGAAGCTGCCGTTCGTCATGTAGTGAAGCGTGACCTCTCGACCAACGAGGCTGTTAATTTGTTGACTGACTCCAAAACACGAGGTACATTATTTGAATAAGTGTTTTTGTGTATGTTTCTTATGCAACTACTCTGCTAATAAAATGAATAGAAGAAGGCGTTACTTTGCGGAAATCCATACTTAAATCTAAATAAAATTATTTAATTTTCAATTTTCCGCCAAAAATGTATACGTATTATTGCGTAACAAAACAGACAAAATAGTGCGCTAAGAATGAATTGGACTTACCGGAAGCTAAAACTCCCAAAAACATCCAGCTCCACACAATACACACCACTAAACTGTTTTAGTAGCACCTTCCAGCAGCTTCCGGTAAGTCCAATTCATTCTTAGCGCACTATTTTGTCTGTACGCAATAATACGTATACATTTTTTGGCGGAAAATAGCAAATTAAATAATTTTATTTAGATTTAACTCTGCTAATAGCCAACCTATTTTAATTGTTCTTTTTAGTAAGATAAGTCATGATTCCGAGGTAGTCCCGTATCAGTTTTATCATGAACCGATAGGGGTTCCTGAGTTAAAGTTAATAGCGCATAATTTTTTCACTTCTCTTGATTATCGCTTATGCATTATCAAATGTAACTCATAGAGTAACTCAACTAAAATTTATGGGCGACCATTTTGAAACCATTTGCTATTTTTTAGAAAAAGAGTTCGCGAAAAATCGCGAGGTACTTACCCAATGAAATATTTGAAGTCGGTGTTTGCAGCTTTATTGCGCTTAGTTATTTATATTGCACCGGCAAGACTTTGCGCACATTTTGATTATGCCAATGTCTAAATGTCTAACTCTTAATAGTTAATCTCTTAACTCTTATCGCCTCTGTGGTCTAGCGGTCTGGATGTCGGACTTGACTGCATGAGGACCTGGGTTCGAATCCCGGGTCGGCCTACAAAAAAAAATGTTGGTCGGGATTGGAAAAGTGCCCGGTTGGCAATAGGCTTGCCACCTATCACATTGTGGGACTTAGTGTCTTCGGCTAGTCGTGGGTGCCTTGGTTGTAACTCTGCCTAATTCTTCGGGGATATGGGCGTGAAGATACTTTTTTCTTAATAGCAACCAATAAAAATAGATTTGTATAGCCAAAGATGAATGATACCACAAAACTCTTGGATATTTACTAACCCTTCCACTGCCACTGTATAAACACTAATCCAAGGCAAACATTTACTCCCCCACAAACATTCATCTCGGGCTGAAACACGATCCATGCTCTCAGAATGAAAAGCAAAGTGAGGTAATCTGTACGCGATATACGGATTTATTTTTATAAACAGTCCCTTTCACTCGTGACTCGTTATTTTAGGATTAACTTAATTCCAGGACATTCTAATTTTGTAAGTAAACATATGATTTAGAAATTGTATATTTTGCTGAAACACAAGTAGCGTTAAAAATAAATGACTTTTATATTCATAAGAAGAACATCAGAAAAATTATAAAAAAAAGCGTTACGAATAACTAAACTTAAACTTTGGTATAGGAGCTTATATTAAAACTTTCGTTTAGTTATTTATTTTATTAAATAAAACATTTTTTTGTTTCCCAAAAAGTTACAGAGACATAGAAATACAAAATTAGTTGAAATTCATCCTAAGCACATGGTAATTGCTGAAATTCATAATTCTTGAGAGAAACGAAAGTTATGGTCCTTAGATATAAAATTTAAATTTCATCTGTAACGATGAACTCATTTAATACAGTATTACACTTATCGATACATCTATATCTATATTATTATAAATTTGGGGTTAGATTCAATTTGTGTAACTTGTCCAAGGATATTCATTTATTATTTATTTAAAAAACGAGGCAAGAGAAAACGTAATCTTGGATCCTGGTTGATCTGGTACCTTTACGTCGTCTTATCACAGATAGAATGACTATGAACGTAGATGAATGAATTTCTAAAATTAATATCGTTAAACCTGTCACAAACAATTTCTATAATTTATCCACTGATACTTCGACGTTTTAATAGTATGGAAGCCCAGGATTCAAAATTAATAATCACTCTAGCGTTATTGGGACTTATTAGAATTTGGTTTTTTTTTATTTTTTATATTTATTTGCAGAATATACGAGTTAAAGTTGTTACAAATTTATTTAAGCAATCCAACATATTTTACCATATTGTGGTGTGCAAATATTTATGAATAAATAACTATTTAATTATGTTCATAATATTTCAATATTCATACTAAAAATATATTTATTACAATTTCAAATATGAAATATAATTTTGAAAATTAAATAAATTTAACCCTTTCTACCGTAAACTACTACCGTTTCCAAACCTAGCCAGTCAGATTATATGGTTAATGTTGGGAGTGTTTAATAGCTAAAAGCACTTTCAAAGTAGGTCACTTAATCAAACGCAAGCGCATCAGGTAATATGTATACATATGCATAAGATGTCTCGTGTCATAAAGTTTTCGTAATGGATGATGAATTTGAACTTGTTCTTTTTTAAGTTTTTGACCTTTTCCACTTTTGTCACGTTCAAACCATCACGATAGTTATACATGCGCTTATTGATATGCAATAAACATATGCTTATAAATTTATAGCTAAACCAATTTAGATAAACAGCCTTATAGGCGAGACTTAAAGATTTTATGTAAAATGAAGGTGTTTAAACATAGTACAAAGTATCTCCCATACCAAATCGTGAATAATTTTCCGAATCCCATCTTAGACTCCCCTACTATATGCCATAATGCAGTTTACAAATACAAATAGCCGCCGATTAAAACGATATGGAACATACATTAATAATATCTCTGGACAAATTGCACGAATTGATCGAACCCAAAGTACGCCTTTGTTATGACAAATGATGATAATTAAGAATACTTACTCATATCTACATGTAAATCCATACATGTCTAAATGTTTAAATAAATTTAATAAACATCCACTTACTGGAATAGGGACTATTATGTTCAACATACAATTACCGGCTTCTGTCAGGAATCAAATCTGATCCTCGTAAGTAATCCTTAGAGTAAAATGTATTATAATCAGTAATCAAAAATAGATTTCAATAATTTTTAAAAGACATGATCGTGACACATGATAATTCAGACACGTGCCTACTTTAAATGTTTGAAATCCATATTAATATTATGTTAAAGTATGTTTATTTCTTTGACCAACTCGTTGGCCGACGGGTTAATAACACGCCTTAGTCTATCGATTAACCGTGAGTCGTGTAATCGATTCCCGATGGGGGCAGTTTCATATAACGTAATGAACATAAAATAACGTAACGTTTCAAACGTTTAAAGGAACGTTTTAAAGTTTATTGTGGGACTATGTCGGTCGGCTCAGTTGTGTCTTATACATCAGAAAAAAATACTACAGACATTTACCAATTACAGAAAAATGTAGAAGTACGATTTAGCACAAAGAGGCGGACTATATGCTAGTAGAAAAAAAAAAGATATGCGACTGAAAAGAATAAAGGATAAAGAATCTCTTTTGTTGCTTATATCCTAAGTATCATTAATCTTTTGTTAATTTAAAGGTATATCATATATCCTAGATACCTAAGCCTGTTGAATAACGTTAATTTCGATCAATACTGACTACATCGTTTGCTCAGATGCCTCCATTGTGTACTTTATATAGGGATTTCGGCTTTGTACTTCAAGGAAAACGATTATTTCTAAACCTATCCCCGTAAATAATCACAATACACGCGCCTTTCATGCCATCTACCGGTTTTCTAAATGTCAATTTAATCTTACACAAAGCCGTTGTATGAAAATCCAGAAACCGCACGTTTTCAAGAGAAATTAACACGTAAATGTGTCTATGCCTAGAGCATATTATCTTTGTAGAGTGAGCTTATTTTTTTGTTGAAAACCGTGACATCGTCTAGTTTTTTTGTTTAAAATGACGGGAGGGCTGAATATATCACAACGTGAACTAGTAACTTACAAATATCAATTTTTATTCTTTGTTGAAAGACAGATAAAAAAAATTATACATAATAAATTCTGAATGTTTTTTTTTTCAAAAGAAAGGGTTAAATTATGTAATAAACTTTAATTTTAATTAACACTGTGATGTTGTGGTAGTCAGTTTCCATCATGCCATCATTCAGCGTGTCTTAATTAAATAAAGTCGATGATTTAATATCATATCACTTAGAAATTACACATTTTTCTTATACATATAAAGAACTGGCAGCCTGTCCCAGCTTCATACGAGTGAACAATTTTCTGTGTTGATATACATAATACAATGTTTCCTCTTGAATCATTCTATCGATTACGAAAACTACATCAAAATCTGTTTTGTAGTTTTAAAGATCTAAGCATACGTAGAGACAGACACCGGAAAGCGATATTTTATATTACGTAGTGAAGACTGCGTGTCGCTTTGTATTTAATTCTCATTTTAAAGATTTTCGCTATAGAGCTAATTTAAAAGTCCGATATCCATTTGGTAAATAGTAGTTCAAAAGTAGTCATTCTACAAAATTTTATTACGATTGGTTGAGTGTTTAAGCGTTAGTTCTGAATTAAGAAAATAAAGAAAGCACTTTCGCCTTTGATGCTATTGTGACTAAAAGTAAAAATTTGTTTATCTGTAAACATTTTTTTCTCTTTAAATCAAGTAATATTCTGGGGTAAAGAAAAATAAATTTGAACACGTTTAAAGAGCGATCCGCTATCCAGTAGGGATAACTGAACTCACACATTGTGGAACAGAGTACCTTCAGTTTGTGGGTACTTAAAATATAGAAACGCTCTATCGTTTATTATGATCTAAGACTTGATATCACATAATAGCTCCCGTGTTTTGAGATTGGTTACATGATAATCCTTTAACGTGTACTTTAAAAGGCTTATGACTGGGTTGCATTACACTTGATGGGATCTAAAGTCGCATAATATGTTAAGGGCATTGGAGACATCCTTTTTTATCTTTTAGTTGGAGGTATATAAACTAGTATTTTAAATGTAAAGTTTATGATAGGATTTTCACATAAACTCAGGTTTTTGGATTTATTTAGACTTTCTGACAGGATCTTGTAACCATATATCACAGATTTTTTTCTTCTTTGTTGCTTTGATGTATCTAATCGCCTCTGTGGTCTAATGGTCCGTCATCTACTAGACTTTTTTAGGTCCCGGGTTCGATGCCTAAATCGGGTAACAAAAAAAATAGAAAGTGTGTATTTTTATTTTTTTATTTAAATTAAAGTTGCTCTTGATTGGTTTGTGGTCTGTTTGCGATAGGCTTGCCACCTATCACATTGTGGGATTTAGTGTATTCGGCTAGTCGCGTGTGTCCTGGTTGTACCTCTGCCTCACTCTTCGGGGATGTAGACGTGAAGATACTTACTTTTTGCTCTGGTGTACTCACTACCACCACCACACACGCACAAAGAGCTAAGAGCCTAAGAGGCGAGCATAGGTTAAATGGTTCATCACCAAATAGCCACTGGTCATGATAGTAAAGATCCATATGGATCCACATCTTTACCTCTTAGTGCCGCCATAAGGGAACTGTTTAGTTTCGGTCCAGAGGGTAGGGTAGCTAGTAGATGTGAAAAATAGATCCAACATCCCGACCACAGGAAAGCAACGCACAAGTCACATGCGTCCCACGATACTGACACTATATTCAAGCATCGTTGTCTCATGCAAGGCACCAAATACGTTTACACACTATGACAGTGTACACCGCGTGGTAGAAACTTCCGCTTCTCTTTCGCTTTGTTCACGTAGGTCTGGTTAATTTCGATTTTATACCAGCTAGAAGGCGATTATTCAACAGAAACCTAGAGGGTGTGCAAATTATGTTCCTTTTGACCTCTTGCATAGTAGCCTCCACATAATTATCACAATTCAAAAGTTACTAATTATCTTTGACTTAAAAATATAACAATTTAAAGGTTAAAACAACTAAAAGGTTTACTAGGTGGTAAAGTTTAGCAGCAACTCGCCCGGATTGGTACCACCGGCTTACCTATTCCTGCCGCCATAACGTCATGACGTGTTCCGGTTCGGAGGATAAGGTAGCCGGTAAACTTCCTTTTGCTCGAGGCCTAACATCCTGGCCTCATGTTGGCAACGCACCGTTACCACCTTTGGTGTCTCTAGGCAGCGTGAATTTCTTTCCATCAGGAAATCCGCTTGGGCTCTGCTTGTTTGCCTTCCAATATCATAAAAAAAAAACATCCCGACAATACCATAGTATAAAAAGTACAGTGTAATAATCCAAGCAATTTGTTTCAGATTTAATACTAGGATATCAAGTCCTGGTCTCCTATAATTGCTCCTAATAGGTCAATATCATATATTTTTCAAAGAAGCTTGAAATTAATGTAGTGAAAAATAAAATAAAAATAATATTTTACAATCCAATGCTTATAAATCTGTCTGTACTAAATAGTAACTTATGTCATTACATTCCTTTATGTCCCTATTTTAAGGTGTTGTTTACATTGAAGGAAATATATTTAAAACTAGCTGACCCGGCAAACATTGTTTTGCCATATAACTAATTAAATGACGATTGATCAGTTATCGACCCGGGATAAAAACAGACTATTAAAAAATTTGTTGGTGATAAAAGGGTGAAAATTTAGGGTTGTATGTACTTTTATATGCTGTACCATAAAAAAAATAAAAACAAAAATTTTTGTCTGAAAATTGCAAAAAAAAATAAGGGGTGGACCACCATTTACATTTAGGGGGATGATAAATAGATGTTGGCCGATTCTCATAGATACCGGATAAGCATAAAAAATTTCATCAAAATCGGTCAAGCCGTTTCGGAGGAGTATGGCAACGAAAACTGTGACACGAGAATGTAATATATTAGATAATGTTCTATAACCAATATTGTGATGATTTGATGTAATATTTCATAATATAAATTCTTTGGAGAAATCGAAGGCTGTTGTCACGTAATTTCCTTGGAGGTAGCAGTCTGAGGTCATCACCGACCTTTCTAAGTCAAACCATTCAGCAGACCTATGCGGCATGAAACGGTTATTTTTCAATTCCACTGTAAAAAAAAAGTATCTTCACGCCCATAACCCCGAAGAGGTAGGCAGAGGCACAACCAGGGTACCCACGACTAGCCGAAGACACTAAGTCCCACAATGTAATAGGTGGCAAGCCAGCCTATCGACAACCGGGCACAAATCCAAACCCGAGCAGCTTTTTTTTTATTAGAAAATTGGAAAACCCCAATTTGAAACCCGGGACCTCATGCAGTCAAGTCCAACAACTGAACCGCTAGACCACAGAAGCTGTATATTCATGTTTAAACTTTTTATGGTAATCTCCGTTTTATTAAATTTTAAAAAAGTAAGAAACACACTGCTGCAATGGAAAGTAATATTTTATAAAACTACACAAATCAATCTGACCCTAAAAGTAAGCAAATTATATGCTTGTATGAATGGGTGTTACCCAACGATATCAGTACAAAAAAAACTAAAGTAGATACTGGAATAAATTTAATTCATACCCAGAACCATAAATACAGTTAGGCATTAGGTGTTAGGCATGTAAACCAACCCCTTTACATACAAGGACAAACGTAGTACGATACCAAAAAACCGATTACAATTTCAATACCAATGAACCAAAACACAAATAACTAAGTATAGCTTAAAAACAACTTATCAAATCTTAATCAAATTTAAATGAGACAAAACAAAATAGAGTCATGTAAATTAATTTCTCCAGTAAAAAGTTCTGAGGTAAAAAAAGGTGTGTGTGCGATCCGCACACGATAGAAGTGAAACTTCAGGAAATTGACAAAAGAATGAGATGAATATATATTTGTGTCTCTTACCTGCAAAAGAGTGAGATGAATATATGTTTGTGTCTCTTACCTGTCGCTTTTTCGTTGCACCCGTTTTGAAATCACAACGATTGTAAAGAAGTTTCACTTCAAAAACATACAAAACTTCGAGTCGAATTGGCAAACATTTTTAAAAGTAAGTTTTATTAATTACTAAAACATGTGGATACTATAGACTATAGATACCTAGTGAGAACGAAATTTTTATTACCGATTATCATTTGAGCAAGAAGTGTTAAGGGAAGGTGTTGTTATGTTTTTTTATCTCGTCTGTTTATTCTGCGTACCGCGAGAAGGATAAGAAATTCATTCCACAGCAAACGGCAAACAACCCACTTCTATTTCAATAACTAAGTCATCTAATTATTTGACAATTAAAAAATTTCCATGATTTTCCTGGGATACTAATCACTAGATCCAAACTTGGTGGCAATAAAAATTTCCTGGAACGTGCATTGTTTTAAACAAAATTAATACTATTAAAATCGGTTCAAAATTAATGGAGAAAGCTATTAAGATACATAAAAACTATAACTCTTAAGAAACAAAAAGCAAGAGTCGGTTAAAAATGTTAAGAAATGTTAGGAACAGTATGTGTAATTTTAAAAACAATATGATCGTACCTTTACTAAATAAATTCGTCTAACAGCGCGGCTGTAACCGTCTCCATCATTTAATGTCGTGATCAAATCTTTATTACAAATTTACTCTTGATTGGTTTAGCGATCTTTAAGTTTCGCACGGTCCTCTAAACCCTTAAGTTAAATTGAATTGTTTTGTAAGAAAGTAAGTGATTTTCGTGAAATTTTAGTAAAGATGAATCTTATTCCATTTCCGCGGATTTCATTTCGATTGGTTTTCATGTCTTTGTAATGTGTAAAAATGATTTTCATATGCTTAGGACCACTTGCACTTAAGTCAAAATTGAACTTTGTTTTCGCTTTTAACTAGGGTTCTAGGGTTAAATCAATTTATATTCGATAGTTTAACAGCTGCATTCAGAGATGTCAATTGACATTGAATTTAAAAGATGCATGCAATACATAAAAGATGATTGGCGTATCTGAGTGCAACCCAGTAACGTGCAATCGGCCGTTATTACTGTTTTCCGATAACTTGAAAAAGGAGGAGCTTTATGGAAGCAGATGGATTTTGATAGTTCCGTTTCCAAAACTTAGACCATAATTCTGGTTCCAATTAAATGTGCTATAGAACTGATTAGTTCTTTTATTCATTTATTTATCTTTACAGAATCCTGTCAAACATTTGAAAGAGTTCATTCATTCGTTTATCTTTACAGAATTCTGTCAAAAAGTTAAATAAAATAATAGGAAGGAAAAACGAAAGCGTCAACTACTGTTTGCTTCGATCTTCTTATGTATGAAACTCTTGCGTCGAGAGTTCTCGGTCCGAATGTACTCATTCATGTATCTGTTGTTAAAAATAAAGACAATTGAAAACATTAATTAGCTCTGCTTGAAAGTAAAACAAAACTTCAGTCCAATATTTTTACAATACGATTTTAATTAATGTAAATAAATGAAATGAATCGTAGAAATTCATGTTCGCTTTATTCATAACATTTTCATCAATTGGATAATTCCTTTGTTTCGTGTTCATTTTTAAAGTCATAAGTTTTGTAGTATAGGAATAACAACACTCATAAACAACATTTTAAAGAATGAAAGTAAGGTAACATTTGAACGGACAGGCCGCTTAGATAAGCATACACACATTCAAAGCAACGACAGTGTCGAGTGCCAAGAGTACGAAGTTTGCCGTATCAGCTAGTTCTATACAAAAGTACAATTTTTGCTTACGAGTACAACTTTAATACGATTTCTACCTTAAGAAATCCTGCTACAAGGTTAAATCAGGAGTAAGTATGGAGTGAATGGACAAATAACACAAACAGATCCAACCCCAGAGTAAGAAGATTACATGTTTCTGTTGTGGGTGTTAGTCTTAAATACTGTAACCAACCGTTAACTTTCACAGCTACTGTTAAGGAAAACGGGGTGTTATCTTACATTACTATTATTTCTACATGCCTAGTAATATACAAGAAAGTAAAGCCATGTTCAAAATTTACTAATAAACAATTGCAGTAGCCGTTCTAGAGATAGAGATAAGCCAGTAGAGTTTAGTTGCTAACATATTTTTATTAATTATTATCCTAGTCGGCGAACTTCGTGTCGCTGTTTTTTCAGTTTTCCCAGTTTTTCTTTTCAAGATAACCTTATCCTGACAATTAGTAACACTATAAAAATAGCAAAGTTGGTCCATCCCTTCAGGTTTGATATGATGACCATCCGAAAATTAACCATATCAAGATGGTGAAGATGGCCACTACTCCTACAGGTGGTCTCCCCTATTCCTAATGTATAGTACTTGCCTCTGTCGTATTCCGGCAATACAAGACGGATAGGTTAAGGTCTACATTACCGGGAAGTTTGTTTAGCTGTTTGTTCTTCTGACTGCTTGGATTTAGAAACGGTGGCAGTTTACGGTAGATACACTTAAATTTAATTATCATTTAGTTAGTTAAATTATTATTTAGTAATAAATAGTGAATTGGGTAATAAATATAAATAATTTGTTTTAATTTTGAAATATATATAATTTTTATAAGTATTAAAATATTGGCACACCACAATATGGTAGATTATGTTGTACGTTTAAATGTTTTTGTTTATATTTAAGTAACTTTCTATAAATCAATTATTTTCATTTCATTTTCGGTTTAGAGGGTAAAGCATTCACTAAACAAACCCATGGTTCAATATCCCAGCCACAAACTCCCACCGTATCACCACCATGAAAATAAATGAATCAGCATATTTGTACAAATTAAAGAAATTGAATGTAACCCCAAAGTACGCAAATTATGTGCAAATGTTATTGATGTTAGTCAACAATATTAATACATAGAAATAGTTTAACACATGTTATGCTATATTTGATTGAACTCAAGACCCCAAGTACCTTTTTTTGTTAAATATGTCTAACCTCCTCGGGAATCGAGCAAAACTAAAACAATCAAATGGTCGATGGTACGCTAACCCCTCAACCAACGACCCAGTGCCTCTTTGCCATCGAAATATCCATATACAATATGACTTCCAAAAAAAATAACTTTTCTTGAATTATAAAATTTATTAAAATACTGAGAATTACATTTTTTTCCTTTGAAACTGTATCTAAAAGTAATTAATGAATAGTCGCAGCCTTAATTGGCTTCCTTTCCTTGGCAGAAACTAGTTCATTGTTTTTAATAGTTAATTAAATAGAAATTAATACCAGCTCTTTGGTATAAATGCTACGAAGTCTATTCTTTGTGGTAAAATATTATCTAATAGTAAATTAAGAAATGTACAAGTTGTTTGAAAGCTGTTAAATATTTGTCTCTCTAATATTATATATAAAATAAGATAAAATAATATTAATAACTTATTTTTTAATACATTCCCGACGACATTTTACCGTGGTTTAGAACCATCTTCAATTTTAATAAGACAAATTGGTCCAATCTTTTAGAAATTATGATACCACAGACAGACACACATACATTGCCACACAGACCCGTTTCCATCGGGGTTTTTTATTTAAGTCTGCATTTTTCTACTAGTCTGTCTTCTAAATGTAAAAGCAGAAGTGTATTATGAATTTAGAAACTGATTATTACGCAAACTTTGATAATATTCCGCATGCACTCGTGTTAATGCGGATCAATTATGTATGTCGGAGCACACACACACAAGCACGCACACACACACACACAAACACTCCCACACACATTGAGACACACACATACACACACGCACACATACATAGACACACACAGACAGACAAACAGAGATACACACAGGGATGGTTGTCCAATAGCTCACAATAAACAAATAACAAATAGCCTGTGGGCTCTGAGTGTAAAACCAGCGAAGGGGGAAGCTTGGGCCTCGACTCAATCCCTCAACGCGAGTGCCAACTTAAACACTTGTGACCCTTCTGGAGGGTGCACAATTTAGTTGGCACTCGCTAATTCACTGTCTAATGCTTTAAAAATCAGCTAAGAGCGAGCTAGTGTTACAGGTGTTGGACTTGACTTCATAAGGGCCCAAGTTCAAATCCCAAGTCGGGCAACAAAAAGAGAACGTGTTATTTAAAATTTTCTATTAAAAAAAGAAAATGCTATGTAAAACAGACAGAGAACATACGCATTATGCTAACCTATAAAACATACTGTCTGCTAAACGATTCTGAGATATGAATTAAAAAGTAATTTAAATTTAACCATAATATCAAATAAATCCCTTTATATATCATATACGTTTAACCAACCGTTTTTAATGGATGATTGAATGCTACTAAACGACAATTAGCGTGTACTCATCGAATTGGAAACGAGATCGGGTTCTGTATAAAATTAGGTAGGCAATAATAGTATCTATATGATCTAAGTGGTCAATGAAATGCCTCTTAAAGGATAAATAAAATTTACTAATATGTGCAATCTTGAACAATATTTTTTTATTAGAAAATTGGAAAAACCTAATTTTCTTTTTGTTGCCCGAACCGGAATTCGAATCCGGGATCTCATGCAGTCAAGTGCAACACCTAAACCGCTAGACCACAGAGGCGATCTATGCACTTCTAATGCTGTATTTTCTAAAAGTTTTTTTTTAGTATTTGGGCGTTTTCTTATCGGAAAAACATATCAATTTTGGAGAGCTACTAAAACCAATTAAATTTTACATACCCACGTTGATACAATATTATAACGCCTACTTACGAGAAGGTGATAAGAGTGCCTCATATTTTGGACATGGTACTACATATAAATGACTTTCGAGATGGAGAACATTCACCGTCAACAATAGATACGACCTAGTGAAATGGATTCAATTGACTTTCAGACTGACAATATTAATTTATTATGAATATAATCAAATGTAATACTGATGACATTAACTCTCTACCGGACTGTTAGTGTAGATATTATAGATTCTGGCGGAAATAACAAAGATATTCTAGCAGCGCCTCCAAAACACAGAGTTTTCAATAAACCATATTTATCCATTCAAGAAACAGACTAAGATAGTGACTCTCCTAGCTCTTCGATCAGTTCGAGTTATTCAAATAGCTCCAGTTCTACAAATAATCTAAAAGATTTCTGGTCCGACAATAGTATTTCAGGTCCTTCGTATGAAGTTTCATTGTCTGAAAACCGCAAAGCCCACTCATATTCCGGTGAAGAGCAACAACTTTAAGCAAAGGTACATACCAGACTTTCCGCAATCAGCTGTGGATAAACAGGAGTTATTTAATAATAGTTCATCATCACACCGAGTTGATAAGCCACGTTATGTTGATGATTACCAACCTAGCGTCGGCGAAAAGTCTTCTATTGTAGTAAAAGAAAAGCAGAACCGCTTTTTTTGAAATTAAACCAGAGCAAACTAATAATATGAATCTTTTTAATCTAATGTCTTAATTATTGCATAGTTAAAAAGTATCTTCACGCCCATATCACCGAAGAGGTAGGCAGAGGCAAGGCACCCACGACTAGCCGAAGACACTAAGTCCCACAATGTGATAGGTGGCAAGCCTATCGCCAACCGGGCACATTTCCAATCCCAACTAACATTTTTTTTATTAGAAAATTGGAAAAATACAATTTTCTTTGTGTTGGCCGACCCGGGATTCGAACCCGGGACCACATGCAGCTAAGTCCAACACCCGGACCGCTAGACCACAGAGGCGATAATTATTGCATAGTTAGTGTTGGTAACTGATTTATGAAGTTTTACTTTAAGTTTTTTACACATTTGCGAACATTACACTAAATGTAGTTTTAAGCAAACAAAAAATTAAGAATTTACACCACGTTTATGTGCTACATATTATTATTATTATTATTATTATTATTGTATACGATATGGCTTTGATTAGTGTAGATTACGGAAATAATTAATTTTGGAGGTGTTTCACTACTTAAGTGCCTTATTTAGTAAAATAACTGCTTTAAGATTAAATTACCCCTGGTTCTCAATTGCAATGTTAAAACGTTAGATACAAGTCATTGTAGATAGCTAACTTCACGTACCTGATAAATTTTATAAAGAAATATTTAGACAGCTTAACCTTAGATATTTTTTGTTATGGAAATACAAATCTGATAAGTAAGCTAATACAGCTTTTCAGAGAAGATACTCAATATTTATTGTGTTTATCGACGCATGTCATACGATAAACATAAGTGTATATACTGTAACGTAGTCCAGTATCGTTTAACTTTAAGTTATAGTAAAATAACACAATATACTCTATTTAAAGAATCTGATTTGATCGTAATTGTAACTTATTTTTTGTTATTAAAGGATGGTAATTTTGAAGTTACTATTTATTTAATCGATTGTTCAAAAAGGTTTCAATGAACATTAGCTCAATCTGAGAATAGTTCATACATACCTATATCTTTCTAACTGAGAGCTGTTAAGTTTAAGTGAGCAAAAGACGCAGATATTGCAATTACTTTTACAATAATTCTTACGTTTGTTTTATTAATTCTATGCAAGATTTTTATGCATTTTCGTTTTTATAGCTTACAAGTGTTGTTACTTAAGTCAAAAATTGATGTTATTACCTGTATCAGTACAGGTAATAATATCAATTTTTGACTCAATTATTGACGATTTTATGATAAAATTTAATAAAATAAAATATACAAGATAATAAAACTATTCGTTTTCCTATGTACAAGTTTACTTTGTAGGAAGTTAGTATGTACTATGTTTTTCTTAAATTGATGTTTGGTGAGGTTGACAACGAAAAATAAAATAGTATGTTTTCTAATTGTGGCAGTTTAATTCTTCAAATTTTAATGTTCTCTAAGGCAAAACATCTATATACAAAAGAAACGTATTTGCATTTTTTCGCGAGTACTTAAGAGGTATGATCAAGACGGATTTATTGTAAAATAGGCATTTTAATTACGCAGCTTTTGATATCAAAAACAATTATATAATACACATGGTTTAAAAAAAACATAAAAAAAACTCAAATCGTTATTGCAAATGCCTCTCCTGTATAATTTGCTTTTTTTGACTTGTGGTGCTTTTGTATTTAAGGATCGATATTCATATCAATTTTTCTGAATTTATTGGAAGTCAACGTTATCCCTAATGAACATAGACGACTTTTTA
This sequence comes from Calephelis virginiensis, assembly GCA_002245475.1. Lineage (NCBI taxonomy): Eukaryota > Metazoa > Arthropoda > Insecta > Lepidoptera > Riodinidae > Calephelis > Calephelis virginiensis. The sequence continues at coordinate 85,840 of NJDC01002428.1, forward strand.
AAGCGGCTAAAGCGGAACAATGCTACATTTGCACGGGGCAACGGGTACTTAGGTGCCTATTATTTCATATAACTTCGAAATGGCTAAATCGATTTGGTTCGATGGTTTCTTTAATGTTTTAAAATACGATTGAATTCGGTAGGTGGAGCTGCTTTCGGTATATCATATGCACTATAATGTAACAGAGGAAACATTTTATTGTTTGTGTATTAGTTTGTATCTAATACGCTCCGAAACTGCTGGACCAATTTAATGAAATATTTTAACAATAGAATGATATTAAAAAAAAGAAACATAAGCTACGTTATTTCAATAAAAAAATCCACCTGTGCGAAGCCGGGGCGAGCTGCTAGTTATTGAATAGAATGAACAAACAAAACAAAATATCGTTGAAACATATCATTCTACCACAAATCAATCAACTAGTTCCTTGTGTAAACCAACTAACGATGGGTATCTATGTTTTATGTAAATATGAAGCTTCATTCACACGTACCACAACCACACAACATCGCAGCGTTAAAAGGTATCGCAGCAGCGATTATGTGTAAATAGTGTGACTGCGGTTTTAAGCAGTTGTGTTGTGTATTTAGCAAGTGTCATAATATTATAAAATTTGTGACATGTATAGTTGTAGCTGCGTTATTGATGTTTTGTTGTGTTTCTGATAATTGCGTTGTTATTATACTCGTTATGTGCTCGCGCTGTGATCGGTATCATTTACATCGAAAATGCCTTCAAAAATGGTCCGTGTGAATTCTACATTTCATTT
>NJDC01002428.1:88325-147080 GCA_002245475.1 Calephelis virginiensis
TTCTAATGTATTTTCTAAAAGTTTTTTTTAATATTTGGGCGTTACTTTATGGGTAAGACAAATCAATTTTGGGGAGCCACTAAAACCAATCAAATTTTACATACCCACATTGATACAATATTATGACGCCTGCTTACGAGAAGGTAATCCGGTAGGTGGAGCTGCTTTCGGTATATTATATGCACTATAATGTAAAAGAGGAAATATTTTATTGTTTGTGTGTTAGTTTGTATCTAATACGCTCCGAAACTACTGGACCAATTTGATGAAATATTTTAACAATAGAATGATCTTAAAAATAGAAACATAAGCTACGTTATTTCACAAAAAAAACAAAAAAATCCACCCGTGCGAAGCCGGGGCGAGCTGCTAGTTATTAAGTAGAATGAACAAACAAAACAAAATATCGTTGAAACATATCATTCTAGCACAAATCAATCAACTAGTTCCTTGTGTAAACCAACTAACGATGGGTATCTATGTTTTATGTAAATATTAAGCTTCATTCACACGTACCACAACCACACAACATCGCAGCGTCAAAAGGTATCGCAGCAGCGATTATGTGTAAATAGTGTGACTGCGGTTTTAAACAGTTGTGTTGTGTACTAACAAGTATCATAATATAATAAAATTTGTGACATGTATAGGTGTAGCTGCGTTATTGATGTTTTGTTGTGGTTCTGATAATTGCGTTGTTATTATACTCGTTATGTGCTCGCGCTGTGATCGGTATCATTTACATCGAAAATGCCTTCAAAAATGGTCCGTGTGAATTCTACATTTCATTTTAAGTAATGGTTTTTGTATGGTCGTGATTCGTGTGAAACAACGCTTAGATGTAACTGATTACTGGACAAGTGTTATTATTTTAAACAAGTGCTCGATTCTGATACATGAATATGTTATGTTTAGTCAATTTGAAATATCAATTTAAGGGAAGTTATTCATATGTATGAAAAACTTTTTAAGTTTGACTGCTTCGTTTGCTAAGATGTTATCAGACTTGCCAAGGGTCACCCATCATCCGCTGGGCTCGAGTTTGATTCCAAACAGTGGAATATACGTGTGATGAATTATACGTAATATACGTGTGATGGACATAAATGTCTGTCTTTTTAAAGACTTTAGTTCAGTTTTGGTTTGTTAACTCTTTGGCTATTGGTAAGCTATTTGGAAAGATGAGTTTGTGCAATGAATTGTGAAATATTAATTTCAAACTGATTTACAAAAATGAGCAAGTGACGTTTTCTATTCGTGTATTCTTTATATTCATTTGTTGATTTCTCCTTCATTAGTAAACCGTTTTTTTTTAAAAGCTTACTTTGGCCACTATTGCAGTGTTTGTTGTTATTGTTGGAGGTTGTCCTATTGCAACTAAGTCTATTTTATGTTGTCATCTCAGGGAAATCCACGAAAATACATTTTTTGTCTTCTTAGACGACATAATTTTAAAAGAAAAGTCTGTTTTTCATTAACATAAATGGCTCAGCTTGTTAGAAATCAAATCGGACCCTCATTGGTAGAAGTAGGTATAAGGCGTATATTTTGAATTCTCAAAGAACGAGTCAGGATATAATACTGTTATTAATAAAAGTATCTTCATGCCCGTATGTCAGAAGAAGTAACCAAAACCACAACCTACGACTAGCCGAAGAGACTAATGCCCGATTTCACCAAGAGCCCCTATACTTTAGGGGACCTTTTAACGTTACTTACGGGACTGTTTCAATATAAAACCGTCCCCTAAAACACGTTAAAATGTAAATATAGGGGTTCTTAGTGAAATCGGGCATAAGTCCCACAATCTAATAGGTGGCAAGCCTATCGCCAACCGGGCTGATATCTAATCCCGAACAACGCTGTGTTTATAAGAAAGTTCAAAATTACGTTATATTTTTGTTTACCGGCTTGGATTGTGTTGCAATAATTATTGTGAAATTTAAAATATTTTCTATATTAAATAAAAACTTTGATTCCAGAGTAACTTATGTGATCATTTGTGAAGACACAAAGTATTTATAAAGTTTTCTAAATGTAATTAAGAGATTTGACATAAAGTATTTGATACTATGATGACGCCTACTGATAACTTTCGTCGGCAAAAAACTGAATTAATTTTACCAAAACAAGTGTATCATGACGTAAGTATTTTTTTATTTTATATGCAATTATTTGTGAATATTTTTCATGTTTGAATGTATGGCTGTTTAAAAAATGTAATGTAAAATAATACCATGATGAAGATAATAAATAATAAATACATAATAAATATCCCTGGACAACTTACATCATGTCAGCTTTCAAAACATGTCGCTTCCAAATCAGTCCATTCGTATACGAATTATGATGCCACAGACAGACATGTACACAAACAGTGAGGTCAGACGTTAACACCCATACTTTTTTCTAAATAATAATAAAAATAAAAAAAATAAAACACTAAAATAAATCTTTAACATTTCAGAAGTTTCTAATAACAATGTCAAAAGTTTTTGGCTGGCTGCGTTGGCTTGGTGTCGCGGGGAATAACAGTGTTACGTGGAAACTATGGGGGGCTGTCATACTGATGCTGCTGCTGGCCATTGAAGTTGGAGCTATATGGAAAGTCATTAAAGCACTTGCTGGCTGGGCTTTTGATACAGCAGCACAAAGTAATTTTTCCATTTTCTCAATCAGAACAGTAAAGTACAGATGAAAGATTGACAAAGCAGATATACAACGCGAGTATGGATAGATATAGGTAGTACGGCTTTTCCTTCATGTCAAGAATCTTCGAAACCAGTCTCTCTGTCTATGCTGTAAAGGACTTGGCGTAAAAATATCCTATTTTAACAATGGTGCGTATGTGTGTAGGTATAATACAACTTGGCGTCCCGCTTTTATAGAATATTAACCGTCCCGGCGAGCTCCGTTTCACCACCAGATGGTATAATACTCACACACCACGTACTGGCGCCATCTGCTCCACCAATATGCAAAACCGTATTGGTTTGTAGTACATGCTATGTATCAGAGCGCTCTATATGAAAAAATGATTTTCCCTGTTTTCCTGCTTTTTGTTGAAATTTTTCCTAAATTTACTGTAACCCTCACGGCGCTTGAGATCTTTCCACAGAATGCAAAACCGTGGAAATCGGTTGGTGCGTTCTGGAATTACAACGTCAGGAAGGAACCAACCACTGACTTGACGTTGTTGTTAATTGTCCGCCTCGTTGGTCGAGTGGCTAGCGTACACGCCTAAGTACACCGGCTAACTGCGAAGCTCGGGTTCGATTTCCGACGGGAGCAGGAATTTGTGTGATGAACATTTAGATGTCTGCATTTCCGGGTCTGGGTGTTTATTAAATTTATTCTGGTATCTATTTAAGTGTTTCTATGTATTAGTATCGTTGACCAACACCCATAACACAAGCACATAATTTGCTTTAACCCTTAACCCTTTAACCCTTAATTAATTAATGTAATTTAAATTAACCCTTTGGGGTTAAATTCAATTTGTGTAACTTGTCCAGTGAAATTTATTTATTTTATTTATTATTTATTTATTTATTTTTTACAGGGAGTGTTGCAGACCGGTTAGCTGGAGCCATGTTTTACGGATCGGTTTTGTTGAATTTCATCCAAATTTGGAGGCTCTCCTGCTCGTGGGAAGACATTTCACATTACTGGGAATCCGTTGAACGGTCATTAAACATAAAGCATGTGCCCATTGACAGGAAACTAACGAGAAAAATGTATTATGTCTTGGTATTTGTATCAACGTTTTCTATAAGTACGTTCATTACAGTTATTCGTTAACACAACTCATTTTTGCATCCCTTTAAAATGTATCGTTATGCCCATATCCCGTAAGCAGAGGTGGGGATATCCCTAATACAGACCCAGGGGTCGACCTCATGAAGTCAAGTCCAACACGAAATCGCTAGACCACAAAGGCGATCCATTAATTTAGTGTATATTACTCTTTTCTTCTGATGAATAGGTTGTTGTACCTATATGTATTACGAACTCATTGTTATATGTGTGTTGAAATATCGGAATAAGTTTTGCCTATGTCCTCCCCAAAATCTGATTTATTTCAATTTAAAAAAAAAATAGCTTTTTTGAGGGAAAACGAAATAAATATTATTTTTATTTATACACACTTTCGCAATTACAATATTAGTGGAAATACTTAGAATCCGTATACATTTTATGCATATACCCTGAGTCGAATTGTTGTATAACTAACATAATTTGTGCATATCTACAATAAGGAAGGCAAATAAGAACCTTGACAAAAACACTTAGCATTGAATATGTTAACTGTGCGTTGCCCGCATAATTGCTTAATAATTTTCTGATGAAGCCAAAGTAGAACACGACAACGAACTGATGATATTGCGAAACACAGACAGAGAACCAAACAAACCCAAAAACTTACATAAAAACAATCACATATATAATGACATTCTTCACTTTTTACAGTAGAACATCTGTTGAGTATTTTATCAGCCCTAGATTTCGGCTGTGAAATATCTCAGTGTATGAAAATGTACATTTTAAAGTCTCATGGGTTCATGATTTTGGAAAGTAAGTTAATTACGTAATATTTTTTACACTACACTATTTTTTACATTTAGCGTCAGAGTGTGTTAAGAGTCAATCTTGTCATGTAAGTATTGGATAATAACACAAGTGAAATCAGTCACATCTAGGTGGAAAAAGACTGCAACAGATCACAATGCAATTGCAATGGCGCGAATTTTTTTTTAAGATATAAAGATGTTTCATGTTAGCATTTTGCGACGATAAACCTGAATTTGTTAAGTTCTTCAAACTTACTAGTATTGTTTTCCAAACTTTGCTCTACTTCAAACTTTATAGTAATTTAAACTAAATAGCTATTCAAATTTAATATTTTTTAAACTTTATAGTTCTTCAAACTTAGTAGTTCTTCAAATGTAATAGTTTTGCAAACTTAATAGTTCTTTAAACTTGACAGTTCTTCAACCTTTATAATTCTTCAACTTACCTTTTTAATTTCAGGCGATTACGGCATATGGCTAGCGTTTCCTTTGATTGTTATGAGTAACATTGCCACAGTTTTGTGGAATTTGCCAGAATTACTGATAACTCTAATAAGTATTGGCTTGACATCTCGATATCAAAGGCTAAATAAATGTATTGCTACAGTTTCTTCAATTAAAAGAATTGACAAGGAATTGAAAAAGGTAACGTTTTTATTAAAATTTGTAAATGAGCTATAACTTAAAGTTTTTTAGAACTGGCCACATACAGTCAATAAAATAAAACAACAATTAGAGAATTTGAAAGTAGAACTCTCTATGAACATACATCTCTTTCATTTTCGAGACTGTCATTTGTTTTTTTAAAACGTTGGTGTTCAGTTTCTATTAATACAATATGATGCCTATGCATAATGACAAATTTTGAATATAATATTTAAAAAAAATTAAAATTTTTATTAAAAAAGTGGATTTTAAATTTCAAGTTTAAAATTTAAAAGTGTTTCAAATAATCATGGCGTTGATTGTGACGTCATATATTAAAATGTTTTTTTCTTCTTCTTTCTGGATCCGGCTAGAACCTTAATTTGGCCATGCAGCCACATTTTCCGAGTTATATGACGGGTTCTTTAAATAATTAATCCAAATTGTGCCTGGATTTTACATATTTAGCTAAATTACAAAAAAACAAATAGGATAGTTTTTATCCCGAAAAATTGTTCCTGTGGGAGCATTAACCACGCAGGCAACGCTGCGGATAACTAGTGTAGTACCTAGTGTAGTACCTAGTGTAGTACCTAGTGTAGTATCGGACAAATAGTGTAGTAGATCGTTCCTTGTCGTATTAAGTAAATACTTGGACTTGTTAAACAATTATAACATTAACAAATCGCTCGCTTACCTATTGGTTATAAAATAATGAAAAAACGTTATTACATCAGCCGTTCGTCACTGCGGCACTACTGCGACTGATGTTATACCAAGTGCATATCGAACGCGAGGCGCGAGCCGCGAGGTATAAACACGTTTTCACCAGTTTGCTTGGAGATAGGATACTATATATTACATTACAGTGGTTGAGGCGAGAAATTTTATACTAACCGTTTTCTAGAAATGTTTTTTTTGTTTCCATTTTTTAGAATGAAGAAGTAATAAGAGTGTACACGTGGCGCAAAATTAGAGAAGCTTTCGTAAAACAATCCATGCTAGTTCGTAAAATTGACAGAGTCTTGGGTAGCCTTGTATTAACGTCAAACTTCTTCAATTTCTACTTTATTTGCCTAAAGCTATTTTTATTGATAACGTAAGTATGATTTCCAAATTTTATTGAACAGGAAATCAATATGAATATTTTGTATAAAAAATCTAAAATTGTTATATCAAGTACTAAGTTTAACTTTTAAAAAGCCTTACGATTTTCTATTAAACTAATTAAAATACTTTTACAATTAAAATACACTATTAATTAGAATACGCTGAAAATAGAAATAGATTCGAATACGAGGCCTTTAGACGCCACAAATGTTGAAGGTCGCTGTCCTGTGGCCGAAATTTTAGGCCTGTTGTGAAATTTTGTTAAAAACCATATTTTCCTGACCGAAACTTGACACTGTTATTATTCTACATAAACACTTATAAGATGAAAATGGGTAAAAATGATTAGCTAAAATAGATCCTTACAGATTTAGTTTAAAAGACAATATTTGTTTGAATCATAATGTATAAGAATTAATTATCTTAGGGCCACTTGCACGTTCCTGGGTTAAGCATTAAACACTGAGTTAGCGTCTAACTTGAGTTAAATCATCTTATATTTGACAGTTCAACTCAATTTTAAATGTAATCCGGGAATGTGCAAGTGGCCCTTAGTGAAGTATTTTGAAATTTGACTCTTGTTGACCAACTCCCACAACCTTAAAATGGTAGCTAATTTGTTTAATGTACTAAACGACGTGTATGTTTTTAAAAAAACTGCTAAGAGATTTAAATAATTTACCTATAACATACATATCTTGACGCCAAATCCCTTACGGGCTCTGGCAGGCTGGCCTGCCTTCCTCCACATTTTTAATTCCCTTTTCTTACCATACGCTGGTCGTCAACAATTTCTTTCGATCCCACTCTTTGTCGAATCTCATTGTTACAAAAGCGATCGGCGATCTTAACACGACAGATTATCGCTAACGCTTTCATTTCAACCGTACTTATCGTAGTCTCATGCTTCTTCTGACATACCTAAACAACTCTCGCTTCCTCTCGAAAACGTTGGAAAAAGCACAGAACTATGCAAAGCGAGTTTAGCATTTGACTAATCACCTTAGATTTCAAATTATGTTACTTTTTAGTTATGATAATAACTGAATTTAATTTTATGTATGACAACAAACCTTTCAGCCAATGCATGGCAGATGAAATGCTAACATTTGTATGTTTCGTGTTCACATTGATCTGGCTACTGATAAGGACTGCTGGCTCGATCCTGGCAGCAGCAGATGTCATCAGGAGTTCCAGATTTGCGTTAACATACTTGTATGAATGCCAGCCACAATTTTACAACGTAGAGGTAATAACAATTACTATACATTAAAGGAAAACCAAAAAATGGGAAAAATTCGAATGATAAAAATGCTGTCAATTTCAATAGAAACAAAAGGTGTATGTACAGCGTAATACTAATCTGAAAATTATGATAAAAACATGATTTTCATTTTACATATTATTAGACTATAAAAGAAGTTGTAATGGAGCATCTATTAGTCAAAGATGTGAACACAAAATCACCAATTTTTTTAATAAGTTAAATGTTCAAAAAATATTGCAAACAGATTGACAAAAAAATATAGTCCATATAATATTACATGATCTATTATTCTTGATAAATATCTAGTTTAAATGTTGGTACTGGTAATATACTTAATTTCCAGATAGAAAGACTTCAAGAACAACTAAATGGGGAACATGTGGCTCTTAGTGGAATGGGTTTCTTTTATTTGACCAGAACCACGATCTTAAAGGTAAATACAAAAACACTGCTTACTATTGCGCTTAACGACCTTATTATCATTCTCTTCCATATACGTTTACTGCTATTATTCAACTTTGTTATGTTTGGTATTTGTCGGAGATAGGATGAGCTCTTGTCGAATCAATTTCTCCTGGAATGTTTGCACTATCTTGTCCTATATTTGGCCATGTAATCTGACTCATTTTGTCTAATCAGCGTAATGGACTTTAACTTTGAGTCTTTTCCACTTTGTCCGCCAGCAGTAGTTTTTTTAAATTGTCAGCGTTTTTTCGCAAAGTGACAAAAAGAGTTTATAGTGGAAAAACTCATTAGTATTTCGAGTTCAGAACCCCATTTACCACCACGTGTAAAGACGAACATTTCTTTAAGGGGCCAAGTTTCTGCATTATATAGGAAGATTGAGAAACGAGAGTGAAAACTAGCTCCCGCTTTATCTTCATTACTTAACATATTTGTCCCGTGTTTGTCCGGGCTCATTTTTAAGAATAGACCAACTGCCTTCCTATCAACAGCTCGTAAAAGGCAAGCATAGGCTTACCGTCACTAGCACCGTGACATCTGACTAGGTGGTAAGCTTTTACAGCCACCCGCCCGGATTGATTCCACCGCCTTATTTATTCCCGTCACCATAACGTCAGTAAGTAGGTACTTGCCGTTGACGTGTTTCGGTTCGAAGGATAAGGTAACTGGTAAACTTAATTTTGCTCGAGGCCTTATATCCTGGCCTCAGGTTGCCATTGTACCATTTCCTCCTTTGGTGTCTCTAGGCGGCGTAAATTTCTTATCACCAGGAAATCCAAACCCTATTCCAATTTCAATGTCATAGACATAATAAATAAAAAAAAATACACATTTGTTTTAGATGGGTGCTGCTGTCATCACATATGTTTTGGTTCTAATACAGTATGACAACTCTGGACGAGATGATGATCCACCGAAAAACATAACATTTGTTGGATTACCACATTAGAAACTGAGCAAATCTATCCCTGGACAATATTGACCAAAAAACTTATGCTCATGTCAAAAATAGAAAAAAAAACTACAAAAATTGTATGATGAATAAAAATTTCAACGATACTAACACAAAAAAATACATAAATATTGTTATTTTAATCGTATTGATAACCTCAATTGTTTACAAATTCGGTGGTGGTAATGACTACATAAGATCTCGGGTACAACTCCCGGATTCGGCAACTCAAAACTATTTTTTCTATTTACTAATAAAATCTATGTAGCCCGAAATTTAATAATTGGCCGTTTGGCGATAGGTATACTATCTATCACATTGTGGGGGTCAGTTTTCAGTGGCCAGACTGCTAAGCTAATTGTGCATATCTACCGGCTACTCTACTCTCCGGACCGAGACATGACTGAGGCGATATGGAGACAGGAATATGTAAGGCGGTAGGTCCCTGTCCAGGCAACTTGCTGAACAGCACTCTGTCACCAGTGGTTTTGTTGGTAAGGATCTATTTATCCTATGGTCACCTCTCATGAACCACTAAGTAAAGAAGTAGATAATTTATTTTCCTCAACGGAGCCGGAGAGTCTGGGTTTAAGTATACTTTATTAAATTAAGATTCTTTAACTTAATTTATACATTGGGACATATCAAAGTATCACTTGGGGCCACTTGCACATTTTTGGGTTACATTTACTTTTTTTTTATGATATTGGAAGACAAACAAGCAGACGGATTTCCTGATGGTAAGAAATTCACGCCGTCTAGAGACACCAAAGGTGGTAATGGTGCATTGCCCACCTGAAGTTGGGATGTTAGGCCTCGAGCAAAAGTGCGTTTACCGGCTACCTTACCCTCCAAAACGGAACACGTCATGACGCTATGGCGGCAGGAATAGGTAAGTCAGTGGTATCAATCCGGGTGAGTCACTGCGAAACTCTACCACCTAGTAGTATGTCACGGTCTTAGTGACGGTAAGCCAATGCTTGTCTCTTACGAGCTGCCTGGTAGGAAGACAGATGGTCTATTCTGCAAAGGAGGCCGGACCAACACGGGGTATTGTATTGAGTTAAACTGTCAAACATAAGGTAATTAAAACTTAGTTAAAGGTTAACTCAGTGTTAAATACTTAACCCAAGAACGTGTAAGTGGCCCAGGGAGTTGTTTCGATTCTAATTATTAAAATATATTTAACGCCCATGAAGGGTCTAAAATAAAATTTTAAATTTTACAAATAGTTTTTAAGTATCTAGTTGAATTTAGTCACGTTGTAAGCCCAGCGCCCTGGGCGTAATTAAATTAACACTTCAAAGCAATACGAATAAGCAAATTATGTTATAAAACAACCATTGAATAAAACGTATTCTAGTAATAGTGTTTATTACCTAGTCTTTCTATCATTATATTTATTTGGTAAATTCAGGGACGTAAATTTACGTGTACGAGTAAGTAGGAATCGTTCGGTGAGGTACGCCCTGGGCGGTTGCCCACCTACATTCTATCCCAACGCCGCCACCGAGTTTAATTTATAGGCATGAAAAATTGTCGACTTTTTATACATCTTTGAGGATGCACCATCTGTAAAACTGCAGAATATTTATTAGTCTTTGATTTTATCTTATTTTTAACTCCCGTCGATAAAAGAAGGGCGTTATAAAATAGACGTGTCTGTGAGTGTACCTGTTTATGACAGCATAAGTTTTAAACGGGTGGATCAGTTTTATTGCGGATGTTTCGTTTGAAATCTCATGTGATTGATATGTTTCTTAGCCACATTATGAACAGGTGTTATTGAAAACTTGTCATTAAAAATAGTATTATTTATCTTCACGCCTATATCCCCGAAGAGGTAGCCAGAGGTATAACCAGGGGACCTACGACTAGCTAAAGACATTAAGTCCTACAATGTGAGAGGTGGCAAGCCTATCGCCATCCATGCACACATCTAATCCTGATTAATATTTTTTTTTATTAGAAAACTGGAAAACTGCATTTCCTGTTTGTTGTCCAACCTGGGAATCGAATCCGGGATCTCATGAAGTAAATTACAATACCTGGATCGCTAGACTACAGAGGTGATTAGATAATATTATTCATATTTTAGTTTTAAAAGGAAAATAAATAGACAAATAGACTGCTTATAATATTGACCAGTTTGTAAAAACTAAACTATAACTATTATATACCAAATAATTTAAAAGTGATTTGGTAACTTGCATATAGAAAAAGCTTTAAATAACTAGACTTTTAATTTTCTTGGACGTATTAAAAGTTCATCTAATTCCAAAGTGAAAAAAATACGTAGCTGGGTCATGGATGTTTGACATGAGTCAAGGATATTAAAACTAGAAGTAAATCCATTAATCTAGGTTTACAGAGTAGAATAGACCATTGAGAATCTGTTAGGTGATTCCTAAGAGTAAATAGTTGGTTAAATAAATAAGACCACCGACGGTAGAGTACTGTGCAATAACTTGCACAGGTAAGGATCCTCAGCCTTACTTATTCCTGCCGCCGAAATGACTGTCATATTTCGTTCTGAATGGCAGGGTAGCCAGTTTACACAACTGTTTTAACATCTATGCTATAAATCAGCGACGCATCTATAACAGCAATGGTGTCTTTAGTCCACCTTAACCTCTCACATAAAAACAAATTACCAACCACTCTCGATTGCACTCACAGATGTCAATTATCATCGGTATTTAAGTTGAAGTTTTAATACAAAATTGCGACTTTAGTCATATATTAAAAGTTAATTAACGTCTTTGAGTGTATTTTCAGACCCATTATAACTGATAATTTGAAGTCATATATAGGTTACACAGTTAACAAATTGTAATATCGCGATCCAGGATTGGCTCGAATTTGTGCGCCTTCGTCATTTCAAAATAGCGTCAACGTATGATAAGACTTACCCAAATTGTCTTGACATATCGTTCGTCGAGCATGGCACAAATTGACAAAGAATTGAAACCCTCTTTTGTACCGACTGTACATCATACACACTGGCTGCCTGTCATCTTGTGGAAGATCAACACAGACAGACGAGCAGTCATAGGCAAGAGAGCTGTCTAGTATGGTTACAAAAAGTATTGCTAAAACGTTTAAATTTAGTTTAACCACTTGAAGTACGTAAATAGGTCCACTGATAAGAGGTATTTCTAATAGACTAAGTTGTTACCTTAAACGAAGAGCTACAAATATTGCAAAGTGGAGCACCAATAGAAGGAAATCGGGTCCTGGCAAAAATAAAGAGCGATCGAGGCTATCGCTGGGAGGATGATGATGACGACAACAGTCCTAAATTTTCTTATACCTACTCAAGGTAAATAATACATACAAATAAACTAAACAACAACATATATACAAAAGGATAATTTCAAAAACCTAATTACAGGCAGAGATAAGCCTATTGAATCTTCATTCCTAAGATGTTTTATTAAATAGGTATTTATTAAAATAAAAGTGGTTGCCTAATAACTGATCTGTAGTAGATATATGTCTTATCTTAGATGGATTATTGAAATGGCCAGTAGTCAATTTTGCGCCCTATATTAATATCCTATCTAAAGATAGAGACAGGCCTACTAGGGTTTTATTAATATTTATTTTTAATTAAAAATAAATAGCTTGGTAACTGATTTAAAGTCGTAATATCTGTAATATTAAAAAATAGAATAAACAACACTTTAATTTTTAATAATTACTAGGTAATGTCAAGCGATATCGACAGGCGAATATACTAAAACTTATTTACCTATAAGGATAATACACCTTGAAAAATAACAAACGACGTTTGAATTGTAATAACTTTTTTCACTTATACCACACATAAGTAATATTTTTGTCTTATTTAAAGATAAAAAATTGTTTTTAGAAAAACAAGCAAATTTAAATTAAACATTGAAATAATAAAACTTATTTCAACAAGTTTTACGTAAGATTTTAGATGATAGATCAGTGGTTCTCAATCAGTTTTGCAAAAAAAAAAACATACTCGCGTATCTGATAAAAAAAAATGTACTTATCCGCATATAAGTTAAACGCTAAGATACGACTTCATTGCACAAAATCCGGTGACATTTGTTCAGTAAAGGCTCACTCCTTCTTGATTGTCATGAACCGATCAGAAACATGAATCGTCTAAATAGTTATTATAAATTAATGTCGTACCTGCTCATTCCTAATTTACATTAAAAATTTATTTACCTTATTTCCTTAAACTACTAAAACTGTGCCAGGTCGTTGACATCACTTTGGTGCCATTTCTCATATCCTCATACCGAATACAGACAGACCAAATGAAAGACAACTCGTTGTTTCATAAACTTTTGCGGTTGTGCTTATTATCAAGATATACATCTTCATAAAGACAGTACATTTCATGTTATATACATGCGAGCAGACACACGTCAGAAAGGAATAGTATTGGCGACCCTGGGATTGAACCGTTACCTAATGAAGTCAACTCCTACACAGGACCTCTACACCACAGAGCGCTTATTTTTTTTAATAAGAAAAGACAGGTTGAAAGATAAAATGAAGTTTTTTAAAAAGATATAAAAAGTCAAACATCTGTTACAAAATAAAGCCCGTTCTGGGGCTTTAACAATAGAGAACCGGGAATACTAATGTACTACGTTTTTTGTTCGATCTAATGTCATAGTACATAATTATAAATAAATAAATATTTCAACACAAGTTACACAAATTCAATCTAACCCCAAAGTAAGCAATTTATATGCTTGTGTTATGGGTGTTAGTCAACGATACTATTACATAGGAGTATTTAAATAGATACCAGAATAAATTTAATAAACACCCAGACTAAATCTAAATGTTCATCACACAAACGCCTGCCCCCGACGGGAATCGAAGCCTCGCCTCGCCGTTGGTCGATGTAGTTAAGCGTGCACGCTAGCCACTCGACCAACGAGGCAATTATACATTACAAAGTTGTTGCTCTGTTAATATAAAGCAAATAACAATATATTGTTTATTCCCATAGTTTGAAATAGCTGCAAAATTAATTCGAATCCGAGTTTATCGGTATGTGTGCCATAAAAAAATTGAGAACGACATGAACTGCCCAAGGTTGTTTTATAAAACGTGTTAAACTCAACGAGCAATTGAGTTTTTCATTGGGTTTCATAAACATTTTTCAACATATTTTTTCACGAATATATTTGTTTTTTATGCTCTGAGCACTTTACGATTCTTCAATTTGCAGATGACAATATTAAAATGCTTATTTTTTTTAATTTAACGAAATCGAATAATACAAATATTATAGGTTCTACTAGATTTTTTATTATTAGTTGTATGTAAAAAAAACAATGTAAATTGCAATACATTTTGAAGACAACCTGACCGACATTACATTACACACGGTGTATCTACACAGAGTATGCTATTGGTTTCTGGATCATTCCAATTGTTTATGTTAGGGCATGGGCCCAGGGCCAGCGGTGTAGATAGCCTGGAAGATTGGTCTTGGTTGTAAGCGTATAAGTAGAACGGGAAGCCTTCCATGCGCCCTACGGGTGACAGTCAGAGAGATGTAAGTAGTAGGGTAATAGGGTGTGGTGTTATTCTTAAATCTGGTGCAGCTACCTTATTTGACTGATTAAGGAGTTGTATCTTTAACTCTTCCTCTTAAAAATATAACAGAAACGACGTTGAAATCTATTAGGCGTATAATACTATAACATATTATTAATTTTTGATAAAAACCTTACCTATACTCAAGTTAATATAATTGTTTTTTTAGCTTCTAGACGCTCAATGCGCCGCTAATAATCCGCTAGTACTGTGTTTAAAAGTAACTATAAAAAATTAAATTGAAAATTTGAAAACCCCCGACACAAGAACTTAATTTCCCTTTAAAAAGTAAAAAGTCAGTTAATCTCCCCAACAACTTTTAAACGGCTCAAGCGATTTTCATTAAACATAGCTAAGAACACTCGCACATAAGCCATCTTTAAAAAAACTAAATTGAAATCACTGCTTCCGTTTGGGAGTTATGATGCCAAAGACAGACAAACAGACATACCCCACTTTTTCAACTTGGGTTAAAAAAAAACCTCACATGACCCTTATACTCTCCACTATTTAATCGACAAAGGCCAATGGGGACTTATGACGCTGTAACGATTACACATTCAGCATCGCAGGTTACTATGTGTGACGTGTTGGAGTCACAACAGTTTCGTTTTAGTTTTAAGGTAGGCTCGTTATCGGCCTATAGTTATAACCTATCTAGGATAAGAGATGGAATTATTTTAGATCAGTTGCCAGGTAACTCCTGTTATTTTTCAATAATTAACAAAAACATCTTATGCAACAAAATTCTAGTGTCTAGAGACACATTTATACAATAAAATACAATAACTCTTTATTGTGTACCAAATACAGAAAAATTACAAATACATCAAATAAAGCTTAAATTATAAGATACACAAAGGCGGCCTTATCGCCAATTCAGCGATCTCTTCCAGGCAACCCTTAAGTAAGGAACAGGATTTAGCAGAATATTGTGTAATGGTGTTCTTAAAAATATAAAAATGCATCTGCTATTATCCTATTAATGTTATAAATGCGAAAGTTTGTAGGTATGGATGTATGGATGTTTGTTACTCTTTCACGCTCGAATAGCTAAATGGATTTGTCTGAAATTTGGAAGACAGATAGATTGTGACCTGGATTAACATATAGGCTATTTTTAATCCCGATCGCACACCGGGTTTCTGTGAAAACGTGGGCGAAGCCGCAGGTGGCAGCTAGTACAAAATAAATCATCCTAAAAGCAGAAGCCTGTTTTAATTATAGGTATTAGAATTTAGAACAAGCAATAAAAGTATTAATCACAGCGAACGTAGAAAGTGACGCTTTAACATACTTTTAAAAATATTAATATTTGGAGCTCTCCTGATATCTACGGGAAGAGAATTCCAAAGCCTCACTGCTTGCGAGGTAAAAGAACGGCTATAGTAAAAAGTGTTAAGAGAGGATTTATCTTAAAACTATCGTGACTAAAGTGTGCGCATAGCCTAATAGATGAAAATTTCTACAATATTACGTATACATATATATCTTCACGCCAAGTCCCTTACGGGGTAGGCATTAATATTACGTACCTATATTAAGCATTATATGGCATATCATCATAAGCTATCTTTATAAGATAATTGAAGTTGGTTTTTTGCAATTTTTATAATTTTTGAATAATTTGTTTAGTTATAAAATTAATGATTAAGTATTAAAATTAAAGATGACTTTAAAAATGTATTAAAATTCGCTGCGTGAATTGGTTTGTTGGTTTTTTTATGACTCGATCTTAGCGCCAAGTTCCTTACTTGGTAGACACTAAGTATCTATTTTTATGCTCAGTTTTATATTAAGTAAAACAACAACAAAAAAATAGAAAAGTGTATATTTTCAATTGTCAAACTAAAATAACGTTGTTCGGGATTAGATTATGTACCCGGTTGGCAATAGGCTTGCCACCTATCACAATGTGGGACTTAGTGTCTTCGACTAGTCGTGGGTGCCCTAACTGCGCCTGTGCCTACCTCTTTGGAGATATGGGCGTAAAGAGAATACTTATGTTTGTTATAATAGTGTATTGGGAGCAAAATCGTACACAAATTGTGATTTTCAGGAAATCTGAAATCACTTTTGCACAAGGTAAGTTCTTATTTAAAATTATAAATTATCCTTGAAATTAGCTAACCTCAAATTACTTCTAATTAAGTATTTTGGGTATAAATCAACAGAGTTTACCGGTTCAAGGGAAATTTATTAACGACCTTCTAATATAATAATTACTAGACGGAAGTAGGCCAGCGTCCAAATTGGTGGGACGTAGTGATTACGGGCGAAATTGAATACTGCCACTTTACGGGACATCACACAGACTAACTGTATTACTTGTTTAACTATCCGTAGAATTATCCGGATGGAGAGTATCTAAGTCTAACAGGAAACTTTAAAATAATTTAAGCACAGTAAAAAATATATTTAACTGCCCCCTAAATTCGAGGTGGTAGGCAGAGGTACAACTAGGGAAGCAAAGGCACTAAGTCCCACAATGTGATAGCTGGCAAGTCTACCGCCTACCGGACACATATTCGACACTTGGCAACGTTGTTCTTATTAGACAAAGAAAAAACACATTTTTGTTGCCCGACGAGGATCAAACCCGTTACATTCAAGTTTATCACCAGACCGCTAGACCATAGAGGCGATGTAAAGAATATAGGTAATTATCTATGTAATATCTAAAACCTTCATCAAGAATTGGACTCGAATTTTAAAGCAGCTGTAAATGTTCAATAAATGCTGAAGTTATAATTAAGTTATACTTAAATTAATATTTTGTAAGATTTAGCAATCATTTATTTACAAACTTCGGCAATAATTATAAGTAATCGTAAGCACAGTTAAATTTAAACCATTTAAATAAATACCCCTGGACAAATTGATATAACAAAAAAACGAATTATCCGTACATGCATATATGTCTTCACGCCAAGTCTCTTACGGGGTAGGCAAAGGGTATCGAGTGCCAAATCTCACGCTCCTGGCAGACCTGACTGGTTTTCTCCACATTCATTGCCCTTTTAATAAAAACATATGACTTTCGGAGACTCTTGACACCACCCTCGGATAATATCCGTGCGAGTTGATCGTGGAATGACAATCTAGCTCTCTCCATGTACCTACATCTATTCAAAATTGAATTGTATATCTGTTTTGTCAATCTTTCATCTGTCATTAATTTCACATGGCCGAAACAGCGGAGCATGCCTTTTCTCATTTTAAAACCAACTATTTTTTTCAATCCCACTCTTTCTCCGATCTCATTGTTACGAATGTGCTGAAATTATACGCGTGTGTTATGGGTGTTAGTCAACGATACTTATTCAAAGAATAATGAAAACGGATCTTATAATTTAAAAATAAATTGCTATATAAGATGGTAAGCGCATGACTTCCGAACGACTGAACCAATTTGGCTAAATCTTTTATTGTTATGTTAGTTATTGTCAGAAAAGGGTTCTTATGATGAGAAAACCCTGGAAAACTGCAGAAAAAATGGTGAAAACAATACATTACTTTTCCCCATAAAAACTGAACGGATAGAGAGAAGTTCGCCGGGATAGCTAGTAACTGAATAAAAATATCCTAACCTAACCTAGCCTAAACATTCCAAAATCTCAAAATTCACAACACAAATATTCAAGTTCACTTTTACCACTTACACTACCGGAATATAACCCGTTTTTTTTCACATAAAATTTCTTTTGACAATATTTATCCACTTGTTCCTAAACTAAATTCAACAATGAGTTAAACAGCAAATATTAACTAATTTAATCTGAATTATAATCTAACTCCAAGTGAAATGTTTAACCCAGGAATGTGCAAGTGGGCATAACACAACTAACAAAGAATTAGTAAAATTAGTTTATCTACTATGAAAATTTGGAATTTATTATTCACTTAACTTATTTAAAATCACGCTTCCATTTCCAGATGTAGAGAAAGAGCATGAAATGGCGAAGGACCACCAGCGTGATAAAATAATGTTTAAGTGGAGCAAAATGATGTATCTGTGTACTAGTTATATGGTCATGGCTTAAAAATAGTTATAAAAGGATATCTACTTTCTTAAAGATATTACGAGACGTATAACGATATATGAGATTATGAAATTATATTTTTAACCGACACCAAAAAGCAGGAGTTCATCATTTGCACTGCATGTTTTTTGTGTATATTTGTTACGCAATTCGTCGGCCAATAACATTTTTTTTTGAAGGAAGGTCGGTTATGATTTTTATATAAAAGGTTGGCCAACTAGAACACAGCTCTCCTGATGGTAACCGATAACCGAGGCCGATATACACTATAGATGTTGTAGGGGCGTGGCTGTCCAGTATCCGCGATGTTAGGCCAATTATGCAAGTCCGGCTACCCTACCCTATAGTGATGCCTATTTTTTAACCAGTGATCTCCTCTTATTTGCTGCCTGACAGTCTTTTCTACTACGAGAACTCGAAGCAACACTAAGGAAAATTTACCATGTAACTTTATTAACATTCGACAAATGCTTTTTAGCCAAATTGTTATATTGTTAAGTTTAAGTCCAAAACCACTAATTGGATCGTGATCATGATTTTGGAAACATCTCAGAATAAAATTTCAAATTTTAGTAAAATTGAAGTCAATTTTTATATTTTTACTGCGCAAACATTATAACTGGCTTTTATACGCGGCTTAGCTCGCGTTTAATTCATTAAAACAATTCTATATCATGTTAATACCTTCAAGAATATATATTTATACAAAGTTTCTTGATGATTGGTTAGGTAACAAACAAACTTACATTCGCGTTTATTATTAGTAGGAATTCATCAGGTCGAAAGAAAAGAAACATATTCAAATAATAGTTGTATTTGTAGAGGCAGTACTAGTGATGTACTGTGGTAATGTTGTGGTGTGTGACTGTTGTGGGGCGCTGAACTGCAACATAACTAACTCGTACGTCACTATTGTTCCCGCTACCTGGAAGTTAAAGTACACACACAAATTTTGCTATAAAAAATCGAAAAAGCACTCAGATTTCCTAACGATGAGCCATTTTAATTAGTCAGCCTCATTCCTCTTCATTGTAGGTACCTCTGCCGACATCTTCAGGATAAAAGCGTAAGAATGTTAAGGCCGCTTGCATGTTACTGGAACCATAAAAAAAAGAGTTCAACTGTCAAATCTAACCTGATTTTACCATACCACAGTTAGAAGCTAACTCAGAGTTAAATTCTTAACCCAGGAACGTGCAAGTGGCACTAAATAATTAAACTGTCAAATGTAAAGTGATTTTAAAAAAATGTTAGAAGCTATCCTAGGGTAAAATATGTAACCCTAGAACGTGCAAGTGGCGCTGGGGCTATTTGCATGTAATTGGGTTAAATTGTTTAACTCTGAGTTAACCTGTAATACAGGATTAAATTACCCCAGATAAGAACCACTTGAATGTTCCTGGGTAAAGCTTAGTAATAACCACTGCTTTCAATTATTAAAACTAAATTTTAGTATTCTTACGCTTGTAATTAAGGTAAGGAGATGTACAATAGCGACACCCGCAACTAGCCAAAAATACTAAGTACCAAATGTCATAGAAGAAAAGAAAAGTAAAGAAAAGAAAATGTTAGCGCTACTTGAACGTTCCTGGGTTAAACATTCAACACTGGGCTATTTTCTAAATTAAGTTAAAGAGCTTTATACTTGACGGTTTAAATCTATATTCATAAATCTAGGAATTAACAAGCGGCCTTAAGAGAGAAACCCTTGAAAAAAATTAAGTTAAGGAAAAAAACCAAGTATCTCAAAGTAAAAACAAACATTGTTACCTACATTTAAAAGTAATCCTCGTGTGACACTGAAGAACTGCAACCCGCTCAGGGCGACAGTGTCCCCGTTCACTTGGTCTAGAAATCTTTGTACCTATAATAAGTAGAAATAATAAGCAGATAAAAATTTTAAATCAAAACATCTAACTAATTTTTTACATGCATATCATCATGCCAAGTTTCTAATGATAAGAGATAGCAGCCTAAACACACCATAGATATTACAGGTGCGTCACTGACTCGAGGCCCCGGCCAATAGGCTTAGAGGCTACCCTACCCTTAGACCCTCTGTCCAACATGACAGAAATTATGCCGACCCGCGCAAGTTGCTACACACTACACAGCACTTTATCAGCAGAGATCTTGGTGATAATGACCTATATTTAAACTGTGCTCGCCTCTTACGAGCTGCCTGGCAGCAAGGCAGTTGGTCTATTCTACTTAGCGAACCCGGACTGACACAGGGTATGAAGTTATGAAGAATATCGGAATATTTTTTTAGAAATGGTTTTCACAGTATTCAGGATATGAAGTTTTTGGTGGCATAGATCTCAAAATTGGTTTATTTGTTCAGCAGTTACATAAAATCAATAAATACACGAGGCTGCGAATATTTTTTTCTCTCGATGGTGTGAAAACTCTATAAAATTATGTATGTCATTCTCACCTCTATACAATAAACTGGAGATGGTACATCATATAATACAGTTGTCGGTACCATGGACGCCATGTTGACTTCTGAAGCAATCAGAGACACAGCCACAGATCGTGCCATGAGGTACAGGAGGGAGAATAAATAGTATACCGTAGCTTCATATCCACCGAGTATGTTTGTCCTAGAAATTAGAATTGTTTTTTGTAAGACGACAAAGAATAAGCTCAGGACTATACTGATCGTAAGAGACAAACGTGGCCAAAACAGAGCCAGGAATAGGTAAGACAGTACATTCCTATTCAGACAAGTTTCTGCATAACTCTCTACCACAAATGGTCTCGTTGATAATGACCAATTTAAACTAAACTCGCCTTTGACAAGCTCCTAGGCAGAGAGTCAGACGGTATATTCTACGTAACGGACCCTGACCAATACAGGAAAATTGCCATATATTGAGTAAAAATTCATGTTGCCGGTGAAGGGAATTGACAACCCACGTTCAGAATGATGTAACAATGCTGATGCCAGATTTTCCTCTAGTGTAGCCAATTAAAAATAGGTAGCAAATTTCTGTGCATGCACTGTCACATTTGTTCTCGTCGCTCTAGTATTGGTGTTCGCAAATGACCTGTTCCATATTACAGGGTAGGGCAGCTCTCAGAGGCACACGTGGCCTAAACTCTAAGTATGGAGTACAATATATGGAGTCTGTATGCTGCATTTGCGTTGAAAGCTTATAGAGCGCTCAGCATAGCTATCACATTGTGAGGTCAGTTATAGTTTTACTACTGGTTTTGGTGTAAGACTCTTCAAGAGGTAAGCCGTTGAATCTACGTAAACTGCAGAAGGAACACCTGCTTTACAGTCCAAACAAAAAAAAAACAATTACATTAAGGTCTCATTAATGTATGTGTATGTGTGTGTGGTCTAGCGGTTCAGTTGTTGGACTTGACTGCATGAGGTCCCGGGTTCGAATCCCGGGTCGAGCAACAAAAAGAAAATTGTTTTTTTTTTTTTCCAATTATCTAATAAAAAAAAAGTTGTTCGGGATTGGAAATGTGCCCGGTTGGCGAAAGGCTTGCCA
The DNA here is from genome assembly GCA_002245475.1 of Calephelis virginiensis. Classification (NCBI taxonomy): domain Eukaryota; kingdom Metazoa; phylum Arthropoda; class Insecta; order Lepidoptera; family Riodinidae; genus Calephelis; species Calephelis virginiensis. The sequence continues at coordinate 110,486 of NJDC01002428.1, forward strand.
CCTATCACATTGTGGGACTAAGTGTCTTCGGCTAGTCGTGGATGCCCTGGTTGTGCCTCAATAAAAAATATTAAAATTTGATAGTCAATTATTAGAATTCATCTTAATAAAATCTAATATGAGATTAATATTTTCAAATGAAGAAACACTTGTACTGTTTCTTTTACATGCGCATTAAACCACAAATTTTTAAATATTTTTAAAAATTTCAGTTCAAATTTCTTTAAGAAGACAATGCGATCGATCGTACTTACCGTTCTATTGTATTTGATATTTTCTATCGTCGGCGCTTGGTAAAAGTTCCAAAATGTATTAATATTTTTTAAATCAAGAAACACTTGTACTGCTCTACGTATCACTTTTAAGTGTAATACTAATACATAAATGTATCTTATGTAATATGAGAATTATTAATTTAAATATTTGCATGTCATGTATTGAAAAGATAGTTGATCACTATATTTAGTAAAAAACAAAGTCTCTATCTGTCCGTCCGTCTCTATGTATGGTTAGTAGAGTTACCCTTGAAACTCGATTATAAGTAGGTCACACTATAAGTTTAGAGTAACTTAAAAAACAACATTTTATGACCAAAGTACTATGTTTATTGCTTTTTAAAATAATTTCCTTTAAATTTCAAACACTTTTTCATGCGATCTAACCATTTAAAAAAACGCGTTAATTTTTTTACCAAAGTTTCTCACCTGCCTCACTTTTGTTGGCCTGATCTCATTTCCAAACACCCATTCACAAGATTGGTGTTTTTCGGGTTCAAAACAATAAATCTACGTTTCGTCTCCTGTGACAATGTCATAAACAGCATTAACATGTCCGTGGTCGTACTTCAGTAACATCTGTGAGCACCATTATATACGAGTTCGCTTTTCCTCTACTGTCAGATCATGAGGGATCCAACGACAACAAAGTTCCCGAACTTTCAATTCTTCCTGTAAAATTTTTTGAATTGGGCTCATACCAATCACCAATCGTCCTCGAATTTTATAGTAGGTGATCCGGGGGTTTTCTTCAATTAACCTCTTAACATTACCCACATTATTTTCATTGACGGCAAACGGGTGACGGTTCCCTTTACGAAATTCGTCATGTAGAGAAACTCGACTTCTTTCGAATTCAGCAAACCATCGCCTCACGATGATCAAAGGTGCTTCTCTCCCACAAGCATTTTGAAGACGAGCAGCGTTGCGTTGTTGCGTTGCGTACGTAGAACTTTGATGTGTGATAAAGCAACAATTGACGAATTATTTGCCTCTAATTGTTTTTTATTACTAGGAAGGTTGCAACGTTTTAAAATCTAACATTCGAAATTCAAATAATTCCGATTAGCTAGAAGTGCAAAACTTTTAGTGTGTCCCATGTACTGACAAATTATTAGCATTTAGATCATAGTAACCAATAACTTATTTTGTCGTATTTATTTGCAACTAATTCGTACTAACCCGCTAGTAATGTGTTCAAAAGTACCTAAAATGACATTATTTATTCCAATTTGCATAAGATCGAGATTCAAGAGTAACCCTACAGATCTTTAAGGGTTTTGATTTGACGTTTTTTTTTCAATAGAGAGTAAAGAGGAAGGTTTAGATATTTATTACATAGAAGTTTATACGCCTGTGCGAAGCGGGATTTGGGTGCTAGTTTTTGAATATTTGTAATATATTGTCTACCCATGTTTGGCAAATACATATACTTGAATGTGAATGTGAATTCTAATATGAATATAAATATAACTTGATTGGAGAGCATGAAAATACCAATTAATTCATATGCAAAATATTACCCTTTTGATTTGCTGTTGCAGTTGACGCTGCCTTTGAAACCTTCACTGAAAGAACACGAAACATAAAACTAACTTTGTACACTTAGTAAACTAAAAAGCTAACTAAAACAAGAGCGCCGGTTTATCTAAACTCTATAGAAGAATTTTAAGACCATCTACCACCACCATATATTTCCTATCATAACATCAGTGCTCAACAATGTCGTGTTACGGCGTGAAGTGTAGGGCTGCTGCTGTTAGTTCATCGGTACACATTGACTTCTAAAACGAAACTCACCATTACTCCGCCAGTTGCAAATGGATTTCGGTTATTCCTTTTTTGTAAGTTATTTAAATTATTATATAAAAAATATTTGGGATTTCGCCTCTGCGGTCTAGCGTTTCAGTTGTTGGACTTGACTGCATGAGGTCCCGGGTTCGAATCCCGGGTCGGGCAACAAAAAGAAAATTGGGTTTTACCAATTTTCTAATAAAAAAATGTTACTCGGGATAGGATATGTGCCGGTTGGCGATAGGCTTGCCACCTATCACATTGTGGGACTTAGTATCTTCGGCTAGTCGCGGGTACCCTGGTTGTGCCTCTGCCTACCTCTTCGGGGATATGGGCGACAAGACACTTTTTTTTACATAAATTTATTGGAAATTGATGATACACACACATACATAAATATGTTAAAGCTAGCCTTGCAGGCTAGGCAGAAAGTATCGAGTGTCAAATGTAACAATTTTTACAGACTTACTTAGCTTCCTCCTTTTTTTAAAGACATATCGTTTAACCTAGACATTAAACCGTCTTAAACTTAGGTTTTTTTGTGCATTTTTATTTGGTTTCACTTAGGAGTATGTATTAGGAAAGGCCGTGAGTTTGTATGTATGCTCATCAGTTTTTATATCGAATTTGCTAAAATAATTTGAAAGTATTTTAGTCAATAGACTTGGCGGGAAAACTTGACAGCTTGTTATCACTATGACATAATGGGTTATCACAATCGAAATCAAAAATTTTCGCAGACGTAGCCGAGAACTTATGCTTACTAAATATATTTACATTGCTGTAATAATAAACTTAAAAAACTTACTTCAAAGTGTTGAACAATTGAAGGCAGATGAAGAAGAGGTTATTAGCGAATGATATAAATACTACTCCGCTTATAACTTCGTCGACTTTCCGGACGAGGGTCACCGCACGACCATAGTCCTCGCGAACGGTGCGCCAAAATGTTTCTGGCATATACTGGAAAATATGTGTTTGTCAAGTATCTTCACGCTCATATCCCCAAAGGGGTAGGCAGAGGTGCAACCAGACAATGTGACAGGTGGCAATGTGACACATATCCAAATCACAACTCTATTTTTATTAGAAAATTGAAAATACACGTTTTGGTTTTTTTTCTGTTCAATACCCAGGTATTGAACCCGGATTTCATGAAGTCAAATCACATGACAAGACCACTAGATCACAGAAACGACTAAAATAATGTTATTAAATTTATTTAAACTATTACTGTATATTTTAATTAAGTTAATGTTACATTTTAAATCTTTACGACATATTTTTAATGAGGTGGATTTCCTGATTATACGAGTTACATACATATAGACATCAAAGCATGTGATGATAGGATGCCTGAGGCTAGGATAGAAATTGTACTTTCATACACATTCCAACGTCTTTTGTACTTGTATTCGTCGGCACATTCAATTCCAAATGTATTGTAAGAAAAGTCTTGTACTTGTTTATTAAAAAAATAGAGTGCCATCCACACCAGTACACGGCGATAGGAGAACTGGCGCTAGTGCAAAAGGAGTAAGCACACAATCAGCAGGAATATATAAGGCATATTAGTAATCAGAAAATTGCAAAATATCTAACTTGAAGACGAGGTCACGGTGATATTAACAAATAAACTGACGCTCACCTACTTCATGTTACATAGGAAAGCAGTTGGTAATTTTAATGCTCAGTTGTTTTAGGTGCCATTTGTTGAAACCGGAGGTTTACGTACTTTTCCTCTTTTTTGAAATCATAGATTATTTCTTTAACTAGAGACAAAAGTTTGTTCTCCTGCGGATTCAACAAATGGCATATAGAAAAAAGAAACACTGAAGGACGAACTTCTGATGAGTTTGTAAGGATATTTTACAAAGCCGCCTCGTTTCTCGAGGGCCTAACGCTACGCGCCGCCGAACAATTGCGAGGCTCGGATTCGATTCCCGACAGGGGCAGGCATTTGTGTTACGAACATTTAGATGTCTGCATATCCGGTTCTGGATGTACATTTATTATTGGTGTCTATCAACCTTATTCTGGTATGTATATAAGACGAATTTCTATGTATTAAAATTGTTCACTAGCACCTATAAAATAAGCATATATTATAATTTGTTTACTTTGGGGCTAGATTCAATTTGTATACATAACTTGTCCAGGGATATTTATTTGTACTAGTGGTCGCCCGTTGGTCAAAATTCGATCATAATAAATGATATATATATATATCTTGTTGATAAGAACGCCATCTTCATTTCTTAAGACCAACTACTTTGTTTCCAAACTTTTTAGTGCGCCATCAGTGATCTTTTATCGTTATCATCAATATATGTGTTTGTGTGTGTCAAATGCATGGTAGTGTGGGTAATGTTTTATTTACTGATTTAATGTACTTTATAAGCATTATTATTGAGAAATATTTGCGTTCTGCGCTTTTCCTACACATAAACTATAAGTGTGCCAAATTTTATGCTCCTGCGTATGCCCAAATTTTCGTAAACAGGGCTCTAAAATTTTGGCATCACGTATTAATATATAGATTCTTGGGATTTTGTAAGACCCTTATATTCGTTACTTATTGCAGTTACTTTATGGACTTTTAGCATTACACAACAAATACAAGTATCTCACTTTTATACATTTACGTACATTAAACAAAGGCTCACCTTTCCTTGGGCAGCCAATAGCTTCTTATTGACATGCTGCAACCTAGACGTCAAGTAGTAACTCATGCTAATCACGAATAGGTCGGAGAAGTTCCATATAAATGTGGACTGAAAATGAAGGAACTGAAACACAAATAAGGAATTTCTAAAGTTAGTAGTTTACATATAATCAACGTAACAACTACATAGTCTTACTGGAATAGAGAAAGCAATAGAAAAACATACGATCAGACTTACCTCTGTGAAAGTTGCCAAAATCACGGAGTAAGGCAAAAATTTAAAAACCCAGGGGTAAAAATGTACAACGAACGCCTCGTAAAGAGGCTTCGACGGATAACAACCCATAGCTCCTGCGAACGCTGACAACAGGGACAATATGTGTTCCACTGAAAATTAACGTAATGTTATAAAATATTTTTCTCTGTCTGTCTGAAGTCTGGATATGACAATCGCCCGGTGGTAATAATCCCGTTTACATTACAGGACTTTAGCATCAGTCGTCTGTCATAAATAGGTATGACATTCTCAACTTATTAACCCAGATCTGTTGTATATAGTAAACCATCTGCCTTCCTGCCTGGCAGCTCCTAAGACGCGAGCAAAAGTAAAACGGGTTATTACCAAAAAGACCACGGGGAGGTAGAGTGCTGTACAAGTACTACAAGTGGTCCGGGTAGGGATCCATCGCTTTTGCAGCAATTTTCCGGGATAGTGCCTAACTAATCCTACCGCCACAATATAACGAGTTAAATCATTTAATTTTTGTGGCGTATTGTATAAATTTGTTCAATTATAAAATTCAAGTGAAGTAATCTGGAAAAAATAAGTATTGTATGTGTTCTTGATGCCGAAAAAAGTTTAGATAAGGTTTTTTGACTTGTTATATTTCGAATAGTTTAAGACCGATTTCGTGAAATCAGGTAACAACTTTATGCAAAATGAATAAACTTAACTAATGGCTGCTAAAATGTTCATGCCTATGATAAACATAAAAAAACTTACAAACAGCTGACATAAGAACCACAGCACAAGTGATATTACATTTTATGGCAAGTTTAGTGTCATAATTGTGATCGATTGCCTCCACTTTAGATATATAATGAACTAGCGCCGGCCACAAATGAGCAATCTTGAGAAACATTAACATTGTTATGCACGCTGTACCGTAGAAAATAAGGGGAGCTGAAAAGTAAAATAAAATTACCATTGCGTCAGTGAAGAGTTTAGATTATACGTTTAAAAATAACTCTCACAAAACAAACCACACCTAAAAAGACTGCATTGAAATCGGTCTATCCGTTTAAAAGTTACGTTGCCAGAGATAGACACACACTACACGTCAAATTTATAGCAACCCTCTCTTTCTTTCGGGAGTTAAAACCATAGGAAATAAATTTGATGGGGGTTTATCAAAAAACAAAATTTCTTTAGAATATTATATCTACATTTTGTTATAAAATAAAAGATTATAAATTTCATATATATATATATTAAACAGACTTCTATGTAAATTCTAAATTACAAAAAAAAACATCTCTATAATGTCTCTAAAGAGCTAGGCCAGACTACTGTGCTTTTGCAATATGCAACGTTGTAATTTTTGAATGGATAACTCGCCTTTTTATTGTTGTTTATTTATTTGCCTTTAGTAGTGTACATCTTAGATCTTACGTTCTATACATAGTGCTTACTACTATACCAATTATTGGCATGCAAATATAACATAATTATTTTAAAAACCGACTCGCCAGTTAAGTCCACGGTTTTCACGTCCACGCGGGAAAACTCTGCTACGTGCTACAAACTACTCGGTTCGAGCTATGGCTATAGAATTTCCCGGTAAATTGAGTGTAAAATAAGGGCTTATCGATTTAGGGCTGGGCATGTTGGGCTAGAAACTTAGCTCTACACGAGATCTGATTACTTTCTGACAGTGCGAACTATATGGTCTCGTCTTACCAACATTTGACATAAAATGTTTTTGTGGGATTTTATTTCTTTTTGTAGGTTGCTTATGATATTATTATACGAGTATTTTTTTGTCGCTCATTTTTTCTGTTTTTTTTTGGGTATATTTCTTGTGCATCTGAGATCCCTTTTTCTTTTCCCTTTTCCTTGGAGAAAGTTGTTCAGTTTCATCAGTAGAATCACCTCGGTAAGTATGGCACGCAATTTTATTTACCCCCCATATACCAGGATTCCTTAACTCACTACCAACGGATCTAGAGGCTTCAATAACTCCGTCAACATTTTTGGTCTCGTTGGAGTAATAAGAACCAGGTAAGAAAAAGAATATGTCGCAGAGCTTCGACAAAAGACAGAATGGCGTTCCCGCAAATATGCCTTGGTTGACCCAAACGCCTTCCAAAATTTTGTAATCAATTTTACTTCTGCCTTTCGTAGCTAATCTTTTGTTATTAGGTTTTTAAGCTCTTTGTCTGAGCTTTGCACCGAATTACATTTCATCGATCATTTAAATAAAATCCCGTACTCCCAGACCTTTTAATATATCAAATTCCAGGTCAAATGGTGGGTATTTGCTCCCTATTTCAGATTCAGACCTTTAGCATCAGAATTTTCTACTTTTTTTAGCCCCCTCAATATGATCCCGTAAAAAACGGACTTCTTCTACGTGTTGTAGTTTTTGAGATACAGGTTTAGGTGGGTGAAAACGAGGGGAAGGGGGAAAGTTTAAATAATTGTTATACTATAATTCAGCCCTCTCAAGACGATACCACAAACCAAATTCTTCAACGTGCTGTTATTTCTGAGATACAGGAGTGAGGGAGAGAAAGTTGGGGAGTTTTCGGACTTTTTTTGTACACACTGCAGCACTTACACGACGCTACCAAAAGATTTAACCCTTCGCGGCTTTCAGACCTCTAGCATAAAAATTTGCGGAAGTCTCAAACAAATTTCACCCTCTAGTTTAAGGGGTTGGGGGTAAAAGTTCCAAGTTTAAGGAATTTTTTTTGTTATTTGGGTACTAATACTAGCTTATATACCAAATTTCAGCTTTCTAGGAGTTTAGGAAGTACCTTAAGAATTTCGTTGAACATCAGTCAGTAAGTGAATGAGTGAGTGACGAAATCGGGGTACTTTAGATATCAATAAAATCTAAAGTATAAGAGCTATGCAATTGAAACTTTAGAGGTTTATTAAGTCTACCATTAAAATCATATTCCGAAAATTTAGTTTATCTGGAATAATCCAAACTTAAGCTATGAAGGTTCGAAAATACGAAGAACCGCTTCGAGAAAAGGTAGGTAGTGCCATTGCGCTTGCGCTTTGCTTGGCTCGTCCTGGCGAGGGCACTCCTGTGCCCCCAGATAATATTAGGCACATAATATCAAAATAATAATTAATAATCTTCATGTCAGTTTGTATATTTTTAAATAATATTCAATAAATTCAAAATAAATAAAGAAACCACACACATATATTACTTAGACTATACTGCTAGAAAGTATTTTGCTTTTTCTTTTAGGCACCTAGTTATTACTCGTTTGAAACAATTTACAGGTAGCTCCCTGATATTTTGTGGAATTCTATCATAAATTTTAATCAACATGACAGCTTTTCTTATAAAAGGCTGTCCTACCTGAAGATATTTCCAGCTTAGAGGGATCCATAGATGCATACTGTTTGTTGACATTGTTTTTTTAAATAAATTCATATTATTTTTCACAACCAAACCCGCTTCCAAGATGTACAGTGCTGTAAGAGTTAACAATTTCATAGATCTAAATTTAGGTTTGCAAGATTCAAAACGAGATGTGTTACATAGCGCTCGAATACATTTTTTTGGAGCAATAAAAACATTCGTCCCTCGTCCGAAAACCCTCGTCGAATTGCCCCGAAAAACTAGTCCGTACCTTAGGATTGCTCCCACATACCCATGATAAGCAGTGATTTCTGCCTTGAAACCTATAGTTATTCTAATTGTTTCGAGGTTTAAATGAATTTGTTTATCTTTTTGATTAATGCATCTGTATGAGACTTTCAATTGAGATGTTTATCCAGAACAACACCTAAAAACTTTGTTTTTTCTAATTCCTCAATTTTGTCGTAGTTAAATATAAAATTAAGCTTATCGCGATCATTTTAATAATTAAAAATTGTATAATTTTTGTTTTAGCGAGATTTAGAGACAAATTATTTGAATTAGTTCATAAAGTTACGTCAATAATAGAATCTGTTAACAACTTCGTATACTCTCTATTGTTTGTATCTTTGCTTTTTTTATGTTATAGGAAGGCAAACAAACAGACGGATTTCTTGATGGTAAGAAATTCACACCGCCTAGAGACACCAAAGGTGGTAATGGTGCGTTGCCAACCTGAGGTCGGGATGTTAGTCCTCGAGCAAAAGTAAGTTTACCGGCTACCTTACCCTCCGAAGTGGAACACGTCATGACGTTATGGCGGCAGGAATAGGTAAGGCGGTGATACCAATCCGGGCGAGTTGTTGCGAAACTACCACGTAGTCGGATGTCACGGTGTTAGTGATGGTAAGACTATGCTCGCCTTTTACGAGCTGCCTGGCAAGGAAGGCAGATGGTCTATTCTACAAAGGAGCCCGGGCCAACACGGGGGACTATTACAAATATGTCATCAGCAAAAAGAAAGCACTGCTGATCGGTAGTGCCTGTTATATCGTTTATATATACTATGTATTTAGACCGGTAAGTCTTTCTTACTCTATTATTGTCCACTTTTGTAATTTCTACATAGTGATATCTGTTTTCAAGATAGCTTTTTAACCAGTCTAATGTTGTGCCTCGAATTTTTTTTACATTTTTAACAGTTTTTGGTGATTTACGTGATCAAACGCTTTGTTTATGTCAAAAAAGATAGCTGAAACGCGTTTCTTTTTGTCAATGTAACTTGCTGAATTGTTTATTAACTTATAAACCGCTAAAACAGTTGACTTATTCTTTTGAAACCCATATTGGTCTGCTAATATAACATTAATCCGTTGACTGTAAAATTCATATACATAAGAATTATAAAACTACTAAAATACAATAAACTATTTACTTGTTCCGTCGAGTGTTGTGGCTGTGTTAGCTAATTGATATATACACATAACCGTTATAAATCCCTGTCCTAATAAAGACAATATACAGTAAAGGCTTTTCCATGAAATCCAGACAAATCTGAAAAGGTATTTAAAGTAAACATACCTAATTTTTATCAGTCCAGCTAAAATTTTAAATGTGTTGAATATCAAATGCTGGTTGATGATGTCGTGCTGGAACAAGTGAATGAAATTGTATATCTTGGTATACAATTTCAAAGGTGGATGTAGAGAGGAGAGTGAGTGCAGGGAATAGTGTGAATGGAGTGTTGGGTAAGCTATTCAATAGCGAGGTTTTGAGTAAAAAAAGCTGGACTCGCTTTGCATAATTTTGCCCTAATCTATCTATTCTATGTTATTGTATGGAAGCGTGAGTAGGGTATGTCAGAAAGAGCATGAAAGTAGGATAAATGCGGTTAAAATGAGAGCACGACAAAAAATCTGTGGTGTAACGCTCGCTGACCGCATTTGTAACAGTAAGATCCGAGAAAGAGTGAGGTTGAAAGAAAGTGTTGGTATTAAAATGCGAAAAGGCATGCTCCGCTGGTTCGTTCATGTGAAAATAATGACAGATGAAAGATTGACAAAGCAGATATACATTGCGAATGTGGATGGATTTAGGTACCCGGGGAGACCAAGGCTCGATCCACGATCAGATCAATCAGATATTATCCGAGGGTGGTGTCAAGAGTCTAAGAAACCGGCGTGTTTGTATGAAAAGGGTAATGAATGTGAAGGTAGCTAGACAGGTTTGTCAGGATCGTGAGGTCTCACACTCGATACTCTCTGCCTACCCCGTAAGGGACTTTGTATGTATGAATGTATCAAATGCTGGTCAGGGCCCTATGTATCGAATATACCGGCTCTCAGTCTGGCACCTCGTAAATGGTGACCGTATTATGGTAAACGGGTCAGTGACACCAACAAGATCACACGTGGTCTGGAGTTTTGCAGCGACTTACCAGGGTAGGAATCTACCACTGAACCTATTCTTGCTATCATAATGACACTAGTCAGGTAGTGGGCAGCCTTGAGCATTAGACTTAACACTCTGGTTACAGGATAGCAACGCACCTAAACATATATTGTGTCAATAAGCTACCGTTATCTCTTTCCATCAGGAGACATGTCATAACTGCGAAAAGTGTATGTTATAGAAAAGTATATACTTGACATCGGATGTTCTATCACTAGTCACTCCATTCACTGGCAGTAGAGAGAAAATCTGTCCAATAATTAAAGTCACTCTTAATGATTTCTGAAATGTAACTGGTGTCTTCGAGGGTTTTAATTCAGCTACGCCCACTTTATTTTCTGTAACAAAATGAACAGAGAAAATTACGGAGAGTAGAGAAAAGTAGAGAAAAAATGGTATTGAATGTATATCTATAGTCCCAAGCAGTCTACAGGGTAGGCAAAGAGTATCGATTGCCAAGTGAAAGAAGTTCGCCGCGTAAGTTAGTTTAGAATATAATAATAATTCAGTAGTCGTCTTATTAATAAACATGGACTTAAGTAGGAGTAAAATAAGTTGATAATACAGTCTGTATCACATTGTAATAAATACTATAATACCCATAATATAATACTTTGGAGTTGTTTAAATACCTAGTTATACTGTGGAGTTGTTTACTCCGAATTTATTAATAAAACGGTGTATGTTCAAAAAACACTGCTTTTCGTTATTAAAGTATTGCAGTAGCTGCAAATATATTAAATAAAAATTAGAGTCTAAAAGTATACCTATTTGATGGCAGAAGGCGTTACTTTGCAAAAATCCATACTTAAATCCAAATGAAATTATTTAATTTGCAATTTTCCGCCAAAAAAATGTATTATGGCGTAAAAAACAGGCAAAATAGTGCGCTAAGAATGAATTGAACTTACCGGAAGCTAAAACTCCCAAATATATCCAGCTCTACACAACACACACCACTAAACTGTTTTATTAGCACCAACAATACACACAGTATCTGCTCGACCTTCGTGGAGTGCAGTCAAATTCTCCTGATGATGCTTCCGTTACGAAGCGAAATACGTTGAGTTTTCAGTGGACATTTGTGTGATGAACATTTAAATGTCTGCATTTCCGGGTCTGGATGTTTATGTCATTTATTCCGGTATCTATTTAAGTATTTCTATGTATTAGAACCCACCCAAACCACAAGCAAATAATTTGCTTACGTTCAATTTGTGTAATTTTGTCAACGATATTTATTTATGTACCCCACCCGAGAATCGAACCCAGGACTTCATGCATTGAAAAGTCCTACACAGGGCCGCTAGAACACAGAGGCCACAAACATAATATACTAAAACTGTTGCAAGTTAAAAATTTACTTAAGCTAAATTTGAATTAAATTACCAAAAAAACTCACTTTTACCAGGCACCCAGAAAGATAGATTGTTCGTTTTATATTTTCGCTTCATGTCTTTTTCCCCTAGAATTTGTACCACAGTGTAATCTGTCCTCTTTACGACAAACATTGTCTTTTGTTTTGTCAGTAATTTAGTGGGCGTGGCGTCAACAACAGTGTGTTGGAGTTCCTTTGAAAAATAATAAACAAGTAGAGTCATACAAATAAATGATCCTACTCTTACAGTTTCCCGGTCGTCCCTACTATATACTACATACTTACTATTATAGTGTTATAAATGCGCAATTCTGTCCGTCTGTTTGTCTGTCTGGCTATCTTTTGCTCTGTCAAGGCTAAACAGCTGCACTGATCACTATAAAATACTATAGATGAAGACCCGAGTTCAAAAATAAACGACTTCTTAAAAATTTCAATCCCCTAGAGATTTTTGTGAGGAATGAAAGTTTGTAAGAAAGTCTTTTCTATACTGACAAACCCACGTTACCCACTACAGTAACCAGGACGTTCTGTATAAAAAAGCAAACTCACTAATAATTTAGAGTTTTTCTGAGAGAGCAGTTTCAAAAGTGATTATTGACTTCTGTCCTGTCAGTTATCACCTACATCCTGAAAGTAAGTGACAAACAGTTTATCTATTCCTACCGCCATCATGTCAGCCCTTTGAAGATTTGAAGAAGAAGGTGGCCGGTACATTTACTTTTGTTCGAGACCTAGCATCCTAGCCTCAGGTTGGCAATGCACCATTAGCACATTGGGTGTCTCTAGGCGGCGTGAATTTCTTATTAGGAAATTCGTCTGCTTAATTGCCTTCCAATATCATAAAAAATAAGTATTATTTACTAACGGAACAGATTTGAGCCCTGTGAAATCCTACTTCTTACTAATAATATAAATGCGAAAGTGTGTATGTTTATGTGTTTGTTAATCCTTCACGCAAAAACTGCTGAACCGATTTTCATGAAATTGGAACACATATAGAGAGTAGCTTGGATTAACACATTGGATAGTTTATATTCCAAAAAGATGTTCCTGGGGGACTATTTACCACGCGGACAACAACGCAGGCAACTGCTAGTATACATTTTGATATTGTACTTATTTACATCTACATTATCTTATTTATCATCTTATTTATTGTACACCTGAGTCCTAAAGGAATTTTACTGAGAATTACCAAGGAGGTAGCTGAGAACAAGGAATCCCATTTGACTGCGAGGAATGTTTTAGTTTTGGCATACAAGCTGTACGTATGGAACTAAGTTTGAATGTTATTTTGAATGTTAATTCACAATACATCTTTACCCCATGTTGGTCCACATTTTCTGAGTAAAGTAGACCATCTCCATATGCCTCACTACTAGGCAGCTCATAATAAATGAGCAAAGCTTGAACGGGTCATCATCAACAAGTCCACAGACGGTAGAGTAGTATGATGCAGCTCGTCGGTCAACTTGCCCGGGCACAACCGCTTTACCTATTCCTGCCGACATAATGATATTATGATGTTAGTTTACAACAGTTATTGGCCTTCTACTTCTACAACATTTATGATATAGACCATGGTTGTATCGTACCATCAGATAACCCGTGAGCTTACTCGCTGTTCTGTAAAACAAAAAATGTATATTTAATTGTCAATTCTGACACTCATTTTGTAAATTTTCCTTTTTTTATCTGTGTTCCTTATCTGAGTAGAATATCTTTATAGAAACTGTTGCCTTTTTTGCAGATGATACGACCCACCTAACTAGTATTAATAAACGTCAATAATCCTGCTAACAAAAGACAGAACGTCATTTTTTAAATATTGCTGACTCACTCTAGTGTTTTGTCCTCTCTTTTGTTTTGACTTTGCTAATTGACATCAAAGGCTTAGAATGAGAGTCCGGTAAATGAGAGTGAGTCAGCAATAGTCGGAATAACGAAAGAGAGACCAGTAATATTAGAGTGAGTATATTTTGAAATTGACACCAGGAAGAAGAAGTTTAACTTTACAAGAACTTTAACCTCCAGTACTTATATAGCTTCATAGTAACAACTTACCTGGGTAGGGTTCGACCTCTACAGCGATTCCTGCTACCATATAGACAATGTTTAATGCATCTTCACATCCATATCCTCGAAGAGGAAAGGCAGAGGCACAACCAGGGCACCCACAACTAACCGAAGACTAACAGAAGTGGAGATTACCCATAATGTGGCAAAGGGTCTGGCAAGCCTATCGTCAACCGGGAGTATATCCAATCCTAAGCAACGTTTTTAACGGCGTAATATTCTGTTCCTAAGGGTAAGGTAGACTTGCACATTATGCAAACACCTGGGTCATATAACAGCGAAACACCTATAACATCTAAGGCAAAGTTGGAATAATAGTTTATAACTTGTACTTCTTAGTTTCAAAACATACCTGGTTTACGTAACTACTATATATTTTACTTAATTTATTAGTATTTTAAAAACATAACATTTTTATGACAGTTATTTTGATACCATGTTATTGTGATCAAAAGTTCGACAGATATTAATGCGAATGAAATAGCTTTGTGAATGGCGTGTTGGTGTTCTATTATCGTCTAAGCAAAAGGTTCTCAAAGTTTGCACCTCAGTGTCATATCTTAATACCTTAGTATTATTTCGTATTATCTTGAATCTAATGCTTGATTCTTGAATTTTCAAGAAACCTGGATTTCTGGGGATTTCGACTAGTCTGCTGCAACCGGGTTTCTATGTTGCTACCACATCAGTGCAGCGTCAAATTCTTAAAAAGGCAAAATAAACTAATTTAGCCGTTTGGATACAGAAAAGAATTCCTTTTGCATCTATTATTTGAGGTAAATTTACCTACTTAAACTTAAGTAATTACTCTTAGTTGACAGCGAGAAAGGAATGTTTTTTGTTAAACGAACTTTAAAAAATACCTTCAAATATAGTGGAAAACGGCAACTTAAATACTTTAAATTATATCTTTTCTTCAAAGCAAATGAAAAGGCTGTTTATACAGCCATACAGTTTAAGTGCGAACAAAAGTTTTTAGCTCGCACTTATGTTACCGATCGCAAAGATTTTCTTTTTAATTAAGATTAATTTTCAAAAAATAACCAACTGATTCAAGAAAGATCACCTACTATCAAAGAGATAAGCATAAAATCTTTTGTCGTCACATAGACATTGTCATTTCTTTCCATTCATTAAGATATCAAAATGCGAACGAGCAGATTTTCCTAATACTTAGAAATACAAATATTTAAAAATTGTCACAAAATCATTTTTTTATTGCCAACCTAAGGCTAAAGACTAAGGAGAAGGCTAATGCCCGATTTCACCAAGAGGCCGCCCGATTTCAACTTTAGGGGACCTTTTAACGTTACTTACGAGACTGTTTCAATATAACACCGTCCCCTAAAACACTTTAAAAAGTCCCCTAAATTTAGGGGCTCTTGGTGAAATCGGGCATAAGGCTTTTAGAAATCAGAATATGAAAATGATGCACACTGCAAATGCAAATATACAAACTCAAAAATTAAGTAACAAGTTGTTCTTTTATTTTTGTACATCCAATACAATTTCCTAAACTGCTGTAAAAATCATAAATTTTTAAACAAGATGTAATATGACAAAGTTTGAGAAAACATGATCTTAGCGATATTTATCTATCATTGATTTTTAAATGAACACTTGTAGTTTTGATGTAAATGAGTAAACTACATTGTAAACACGTGATTGGTTTGGTAATTATCTTTTATATAGCTTTTTTATTTAGTAATTGAAATGAATAGTATTCGCCTCTGTAGCCAACCACGCGAACTCCATATCTCTTGACATTAGCAGCACTTTAGAGTTCTTATGAATTAAAGCATTGTTTTTCCCAATTTCCCTGCAATTTTTCTGGTTTAATTCTTCATAAGAATCTTCAGCGAGCAATGAATAATATAACAATAAAATAATTTTCAAAACTATTCTATTCATTCAGGCCTGATCACCACGTGAAATTGGGATTCTTTTTTAATATATGGAGATAAGTAATTTATAACACACATGTTGTAAGTATATATATATATATACGTACATAATTATTTAGTTCCTTTAGTGTCGCTTGTACGTTACTAGATTTATAAAACTAATTAAACTGCCAAATATAATGTCATTTAACTTTAGTCACAAGTTAGAGTTAGACCTATATTAAACCCAGGAATATGCAAGGGGCCTTAGGAAACTAAGAATTATTTTAGATTTTTATTGTTTTGAACTGATTGCGTAGTTATCTAAATGCCGTCTTTTTTTTTAATTTTTCTAACTGTAATTACCACCCTAGTGTTTTTTGTAATCATTACCCAAGCTAAACTGGAAGGTAATGATTACTGTAACTGTGTTTGTTTTAATAATTGAGATTAGTAAGTAGGTTATATAACTTGCCTATGGCTGAGATATCTGTCAATGCATTACATTTTGAAGTAATATAATTTATAGTTCCTCTGTGGTCTAACGGATTGCATGAGGTCCCGGGTTCGAATCCCGGGTCGGCCGACACAAAGAAAATTGGATTTTTCCAATTTTCTGATAAAAAAAATTTGGTCGGGATTGGAAATGTGCCCGGATGGCGATAGGCTTGCCACCTATCACATTGGGACGTAGTGTCTTCGGCTAGTCGTGGGTGCCTTGGTTGTACCTCTGCCTCTGTACAGTTGAGAGGGTAGAGTAGCCGGTAGACTTAGTCGATCATATGCCATTTACGTTTAAGACGGCAGGAATAGGGAAGGTGGTGATATCAAACCATGCAGCTGCTGCCCAGCACTCTACCTAGAAATCTACCACCTAGTTTTACTGCTAGCGAAGTAGTCTGACTGGCAATAGCCAACAGCAGATATTCTTACATCGAAATAACTTTACCATTCCAAAAGCAGGCGATAACATTTTCAGATTCCTACACCGTTGACTATTAAAGAGTTTTTAACATATTTTTAGCGCTCTGAAACTGCAAGAACTGACGTTAATTTCAATAAGGTTTATAAAAAATATCTATAATAGGTCATAAAGGTACACAAAAATTTATTTTAGTTTTTATTTTATTTTATTTATTGAGAACAAATTCACAAAATCTTTATAGGCAAAACGACATTAAGTATTTTCTTCGATTTCTACGGTTTCATTATCAGATCCAGTCTGGGTGGCAATGGGACCACCTCATAATCACACTCTTTTATATAAAAAAGAGTTTACAAAATCCGTTGAGGCATAAAGCGCACATTTCTTAACATACCTTCACAAAAAATCCTATTAATATTATAAATGCGAAAGTTTGTCTTTTTGTTTGTTACTCCTTCACGCAAAAACTGCTGAACAGATTTACATAAAATTTTGTACACACATAGAGGGTGAATTGGATTACCCTTAAAGGATAGTTTTAATCAATGTTCCTGTGGGACCACTCGGGCAATGCCGCGAGCAAGAGCTGGTATTATATAAGTCGTACGCTTAACTTCCCCTTTTTTTCACGTCAGTTTAAAACATCAAAATAAATACCAGTTAACTAAATTTTATGAACTGGTTCGGACTCTAACTTTTCTTTATTTATTGAAATCGATTTATCTTGCACACAAAGGGTTGTTTAAATTGCGTGCTGAGTCTGATTGTTTGTTAATTGATTAAAAATAAAACAATTACATTTTAGTCTGTGCGTCCAGTTTTTGGTAATGTTTTTAAGTCATTACTTCTTATTTGCTAAGACAGCAAACTGATGGTAAGGGACCACCGTCATCACTAGACATCAGATGTTTCTTTAAGTGACATGGAGACCTCGCCATGTCATACCAAGTGAGCAAATCTACATGCTTCCTTAACTTCCAGACAGGAATACGCTTTCAATAAGGTCTAAAAAATCAGTAAGGCGATGAACCCACCCGGGTTACTGCTAAGCATTTTACTACCATACACCTATCGTTTTGACACATCATGTCAGCTTCTTGCCATTTGTTACCAGGTTTATAAAACAAAGAAAAATGTAGGAGGTTCTTATATTTTTTGTCCTATAATGCGTTTTAGAAGTTTCAGAAATAGTGCGGTACCAATTCTCTATACAACACTACATCCTCTTAGTTTTGACTAACAGCTGCACTGCACGGCTGCATCTGTATAGCCTAAATGATGTTAAGCGATAAGGTCATCAAATTCCAACAATTTTACATTGTTGAGAAAATAATTAATAACATTGTAAAATTAAAATTGTAAAACAAAAAAATAATAACATTGTAAAATTAAGATCAAATTAAAAAAACCGACATCGAATTAAGTACTATTTTTAGTCTGGTGATATTCAATCAATTTATTAGATAAATATTTTACCAAACAAAAAATATTTGGGAAGACTCGCTCTGAGTGGAAAGGAATCAAAAGTGTTAGCTTTGTAAACAACAATGTCGACTGAAAAAATACCCTTGCTCCAGGTTTGTTTACTTCGATATCGGGTACGTAGCTGATTCGACTTAATTTAAAAAAAAATATTCTAAAAATAATCGATTAATGTGGTGGATATTTCAAGAGTAACTAAGGTGATAAGGTAGCGTACACACGGCATTGCTGACGACGATCAATTCTGAAGACGACCGATACACAAACACATCATATGGATCGATTACATGGGGTTCGATATTTTTAAAAGTTTTTAATTTTTTTTGAGACCGTACCTCGACTTGGTGCTGCATTCTGGTTACTAGGTGGACTTGATGGAGAAATAGTGGCGGCTCGTCGCTCGGCGTTAGGCGCTGGACGCAACAGAGATCTTCGTCGCCGAGACGGTGCAGTATAGTGTCCTGTGAATTTGTGTTGAGAGGAAGGCTAGCGCGGCAAACGTTAGCCTTCCTCCCAACACTGGATCCGGAGGATTCGATAAGACGGCCGTGACAGTGTCTCCTAAGTTTGGCGGGTGCGTTTACGGCCGATGTGTAGTAAAACGCGGGTGCTAACACCGGGTTGGGGTGGGCAGCCGTTATTTCAAAGTAACGTTCCGATAGCTCTTTGAAATGCTGCGCTAATGTGGACTTAAGAACCTGTCCACAAAGTACGTTCTACGTGCGTAGCAATTTATACGAGTAACAACTCGAAAGGCTTTAAATTCCCACCTGTCGACTCGATTGCAGTGGTTGTGTCGACTTGAATAGAAATCTCATAAACGAAAAGAAAGTAGACAATTTCGTGTTCATCCAGTTCTACAAAATCCGTACGGGACATTTTAGAATTGTATTAACATATTACAAGTGACTATTGTGTGGTATACGTTAAATCATGTTAAATATAATCAGGAAATATCTCTGGACAATTTACACAAATTGAATCTAACCCCGAAGTAAGCAAATGATGTGCTTGTGCTATGGATGTTAGTCAGCGATTCTATTACATAGATACCAGAATACATTTAATAAACACCCAGACTCGGAAATGCAGACATCTAAACGTTCATCATACAAATGCCTGCCCCCGTCGGGAATTGAACCCGAGCCTCGCACTTGGTCGGTGTAGTTAGGCGTGTACGCTAGCCAATCGGCCAACGAGACTAGTTTTCTGTTGGAAAGAAATGTATGTTAGTATCTTGATCAAATCAGAATATTAAAATTTTTATATTTTAATTTAATAACCATTTCATTTATACAGATAATACAGTCAGTTACCTTTAACGTATACCAATATACAGGTTTATTGGAAATGTGTCCCGATCCCGTTAAGGGGGTATAGATGAGGTCACTAGCTAACTAATTACCCATGAGTATGCGCGGAAAAAGTGAACCAATCACGAGTTATATTTTTTTTCCTTTTTAAAAAAAATAGGGTAATACAACGTTCAAAACAAGATTAAAAAAAAAACTACGGCGTATTTTAGTATAATTAGTCATTACCCAGTTACAGATTACTCCAGTATATTATAAAACACAATGAAATAAATAAAAACATTCATAGTATTGAAATAAAAGATAGAAAACTTTACATTTTTTATGATTTTTATAATGTTGTTTGGAATAAAGTGTAATTTTTTTCAAAAAATCACCAATGTACTTGGACGGCAGAACATATTTTCAAAAACATCTACACATTATTAGCTATCCAACAAGATACAACATTTACACAAAAAGTTACATAATAATTGTAATAAAGATAAATAATATAAACAGGAAATGAACCTTGAATTTGAAATTTTCATTTTAATCAGTGCAAACATTTTATAGCTGTAAATCAATTAGAACACTAGATGTAGCGTTGCCTTAAATTGATTTACAGCTCATTTTCAAAGTGAAATCCTCTATTTCTAATGTACAAGAGAAATAATAAACTACAGTAAAATAATTGAAAACATTAATGGATTTGAAATAAGAAATAAAAAGCTCTACATTTTTATGATTTTTACAATGCTGTTAGGAATAAAGTGTAAATTTCTTCAAAAAATAACCAATGTACTTGGATGGCAGAACGATTCATACTGAATGCCGATGCGGAAAATCTAAGCTTTCTAAAAAAAAATATTATGGACGGACGAGTCGAAATTTGACTAAGATGGTATAACAAATAACCATATCGCACATTTTTGGGCCCAAAAATCAGAACTAAATCCCATTAAAAAGAGGCCGCAAGGATCGCAGCGACGCTTTTCTCTAAACGTGTGGATGGGAATAATAAATGATAATTTAATTGGACCACTTTTTCTGCCAAATAATTTAACGGGTGCAGCTTATGAAAATTTTCTGAGAGAGGATATGTTTTCTCTGCTTGAAGACGTGCCTCTACAAATGAGACAGGAAATGATTTACCAACACGATGTATGTCCGGCACATTTTAGAATTCCCGTGAGACAGTGGTTAAATGCAAATTTTCCCGACCGGTGGATCGGTAGAGGAGGACCGATCCCTTGGCCAGCAAGATCCCCAGACCTTACGCCCATGGACTATTACGTTTCGGGGCATATGAAAAGTTAAGTCTACGACATTTCTCCTGTCTCTTCAATAGAAGAGCTAAGAAGCCGTATTGTAAGTGCAGCAGAACTAATAAAAAATAATTTGTCAAGTGCTATAGGGAAAACTAGTCTTAGGAAGAGAATGCGTATTTGCATTAGGAATAGAGGATCTCACTTTGAAAATGAGCTGTAAATCAATTTAAGGCAACGCTAGATCTAGTGTACCAATTAATTTACAGCTATAAAATGTTTGCACTAATTAAAATGAAAATTTCAAATTCAAGGTTCATTTCCTGTTTATGTTTGTTAATCTTTATTAAAATTATTAGGTAACTTTTTGTGTAAATGTTGTACCTTGTTGGATAGCTAATAATGTGTAGATGTTTTTAAAATGTTCTGCCGTCCAAGTACATTGGTGATTTTTTTTTAAAAATTACACTTTATTCCAAACAACATTGTAAAAATCATAAAAAATGTAGAGTTTTCTATCTCTTATTTCAAAACTATGAATGTTTTTATTTATTTTATTATGTTTTATAATGTACTAGAGTAAGCTGTAAATGGATGATAAATATTTATACTAAAATACGCTTTAAGTTTTTTTTTAATCTTGTTTTGAAAGTTGTATTACCCTATTTTTTTAAAAAAAGGAAAAAATATATAACTCGTGATTGGTTCACTTTTTCCGCGCACACTCATAGGTAATTAGTTAGCTAGTGACCTCATCTACACC
Source organism: Calephelis virginiensis (assembly GCA_002245475.1). NCBI lineage: Eukaryota > Metazoa > Arthropoda > Insecta > Lepidoptera > Riodinidae > Calephelis > Calephelis virginiensis. The sequence goes on from NJDC01002428.1 coordinate 132,346, forward strand.
CCCTTAACGGGATCGGGACACATTTCCAATAAGCCTGGATAAAAGATAATAATATTTTTAGTTTACTTATAATATATTTGATTCTACAAATTTTAATTATTATTATCTTAGGAAGTAAAAAAAGTATCTTCACACCCATATCCCCGAAGAGCAGAATATTAGAAGCAAAACCAGGGCACAAAAAAATTACAGATTTGTGGATATTTGAGAAGAATGAAAGAAGTGGAAGGCTGAAACGCGTTTCTTTCACAATATGGCATATCTATTTGGGGTTATTCGATTGATTTAAGTAGGGCCTTAAAGTTCAAAAATATTGTATACATTTGTATATATTTAAAAAAAAATAAAAAAAATAGGCAAAAGCTATTTGGATTGTTGTAATATAAAGTTGTAAGATTTTTTTTCAAATATTTAAATGTTTATACAATCAACTTGTGTTGGTCCGGGCTCCTTTGCAGAATAGACCATCTGCTTTCCTGCCAGGTAGCTCGTAAAAGGCAAGCATAGGCTACCGTCATTAGCACCGTGACATCTGACTAGGTGGTAGATTGGTACCATCGCCTTACTTATTTCTGCCGTCATAACGTCAGTGCTTGCCGTTGACATGTTCTGGTGCGGAGGATAAGGTAACCGATAAACTTACTTTTGATCGAGGCCTAGCATCCCGGCCTCAGGTTGGCAACGCACCATTACCACCTTTGGTGTCTCTAAGTGGCGTGAATTTCTTGCAATCAGAAAATCCGTCTGCTTGTTTGCTTTCATGCCATCAGTAAACATGTTATAAATCTAAATAATTAAGTGTAAATTGAAAAACATTTGCACATCACAATATGGTAGAATATGTTAGCATAAATAAATATTTTGTCGGCTTTTTTTATAAGGTTTTTGGTTTTTGGCTGCCAATCTAACTAGCTTTTATCCAAGGTTTTAAGCGACGGTTATAATTATAGTGCTTTATAATTTGCCTCGTTGCAATCTAAAATCCAATCAAGAATATTTAATTGAGCTTTACCATAAGTCAAAATCAGAAACGACTTTTTTGTAGGCAAACGAAGTTACTGATTTTTTATATACATTTACCACTAGAATAACTATTCGACTGCCGTATTCCCGAAGAATATATGCCATATATTCAATTGCAAGAATTTCATTTGCCCGAATTTTCATTTGCCCGAATATTTTGTTACTTGTAACATACTCTTCTTTGCCCTAAAATTAGTTTCCATAATGATACAAGTGTCATACGTATTGTTATCCATTTTATTAATTGCAATAAGGTTTGTAGTAGGTATAACGTATATATTTCTAATTAAGCCCCTACATCTATATTTCAAACTAAGCCCCTTTCGGAGTCGGCAAACTTACTCTAGGCAATACTCTCAATTTACTCAATACTCTCTACCAAGTGTGAAGAGCCGTGTGGACCTGCATAACTACCTCCACATTAATTACATTTTTTATACAAAGACGTCGGTTTTGGAGACTCTTGACATCGGCGTCCTTTATAGCGATTTGGTCATGAAATGTCAACCTAGGTCTCTTCGGAAAAAGCGAAGCGTTTTATGCTTAACTTTCTTCTCCCCTCTCTCTTCCTTCTCTCTCTCTCGATCCCTTCCTCCCACTGTGCTTGTGTGTCTGTGTGTGCCTGCGGCTATGCGTTCTCTATTTTATGAGAAGTCCTCTTATTAAGTACGTTGTACGTAGTTTAACATTGAATGGATAGGATGTGTGGATAGGATATGTGAGTGTGGATAGTACATCATGAGCACTTACGGGCTATAAGCCAATTCTATAGAAAGACCCGGAACGATACGGGTGAAATCGTGTTAGTTACTACTGAAAAAGCAACAACCAAATGTAACACAAATTGTAGAATTACTTTATTTCAAATTATTTTCAAAGAAAAGAAATTGTATTTTTTTCTACGGGTCCGCGCTACGATTGGCAGAAACACCTGATTTTCTGCAAACGATTTCAATTCATCAAAAATCTTTGCCATTACTTTGTTTAGGAATGGCTTAATCTAGTTTATTTCAGTATGTAGTTCGAAAAAAATACATTCAGTTCATCTAGTTACTGATTTTGAGTGCACATATTTTTTTAAATTGTTTAAACTACTAGACTTTATCAATGTCGTTCTAAGAAACATTAGAATAGAATATATAAAAAAACGTTGTCATGTCTGTATTCCCAAAGAGGAAGGAAGAGGTACAACAAAGGCACACATGACAAGCTGAAGACTCCAAGTTTTACAATGTGATAGAACATATCCCATTCCGGGCAATATTGTTTTCATTAGAATATTGGAAAAACAAATTTGCTTGGCTTACTTGTTTCTAGGTTTTTATTGACACTAATGATTAATATTATTATTTCTACGCTGACTTTGAACTTTCTATATTTTTATTTTAGCACTTGCCCTGTGCTTGGGATAAATTTATATATTTGTTGAAATCATAATGTAAAATGTATTTTTTTGGTATAGATAAAAATATATAAAAATGTTTGGCGAAAATAAGATTGATAGTCGAAGTATTAAGTTCTCTTTATTTAAATTCATTTTTTATATAAATATTTAAAGATATTCTCGACGGTTGTAAGCAAACCTTCCAATAAAGGCAACCATGGAGGGAATCTTTGTTTTCATCTTCCGTTTATTATGAAATTTCAATTTAAACTACTGTCCAAATAGATGCAATCCAATAACTACATTGCGAGTATTTAAAGCCATATAAAATATCTATTAAACTGAATTTAATTTATAGCATTAAATTGTAAGAGTACCAATTCGTATGTGATAATAGTTGATCCCATCTGTAAATAAAAAGTTCATTAAATAAAAATAATTATTATGCGTTTTCTATTACTTAAAGCTGGTGTATTAAGCGTAGCGTTCTTACTTTTTTCATATTTGCTTTTATTTATCTTTGATCTTCTTAATGAATTTACATGGATTAAGTGTGGATAGATTTTTCTCAATAGACTACCAGTTATTAAATGCTGTAATTAAAAGTTGCCAAACTGTCCCGTAAGAACAGCAGCAGCTGATGCAGAGAATTTATAGTCCATCTCTTTTTTGATGTTTGGCTATAGACGAATTTGTGTATGTGGCCAATAACATTTATTTGTTTATTACGTACTTATAAATAACATTTTCCGTGTATAAGAGTCATTGCTAATGATCTATAACAAACCTCGTTGCTCCGCTTTCCGGGCTGAGCACACGCCTACCAGTATGTAATTTTTTTTATTCTCATTTTCCAAATATCTAAATAATTATACTACCATTCGAGTAGAGTAGTCGAAATTGTATAACTCGACAACTACCGGGACGTAGTAGCTCTAAGGTAACAAGTGTCTTAATATACCTGCCTAAGTTTTGTTTATAGATTTTCATTTATTCACTTACTATTAAAATCGTATGGCGAGTGACTCGGAAAAATTGATATCCAGTGAGACAAACATCTGAGTGGTAGATCTGATCCATCAAGCGTTGGAACTGCAAAAATAATATATTTAAATATTAATCACATAATTTAAAACCAAAGAATCTGCAAATACATCCAAGTATTTTCAGTCTTCTACTTTTCGGAGGCAATTGCAATTTTATGATTTTAGTTTGAAGATAGACTTCAGGAAAGTAACACCTATTATTTATCATATTTACGTAATAAGTATATAAAGTAATCACGCAATCGAAGCAAACGACTCTTTTAAAGTAGGAACTAAGAGTTCAAAAACTGTTAGTTTAATTAACAAAATGAATGATTGCGAAGGTATATTCACATTGTAAATTTGGATAGATGTAGGTATCACTCGGATATTACCCAAGGAGAGTGTCAAGAATTTCCGAAATCAGCGTGTTTGCTTGTAAAGGGTAATGAATGGGAAGGAATCCAGACAGATCTGCCAGGATCATAAGATTTGACACTTGATACTCTCTGCCTGCTCCGTAAGGAACTTGGCATGAAGACTTGTTTATATGTACGTGTTAACTGTCTGTAAATTAAATCCATATGAATGATATGATTATTTGAATGGTGATATGGTTGCAAGCTCGTATGACGTGTTATAACGGTGGAGTGAATTTTATGGAGATATGTATGAATATGCCCAAGATGCTACCGCTTAGTCTGAGTATTCAAATGATTCAAAAAATAGCGGAGGCATGTGATAGCATTATGATGGAAGACGTTGAAATAGTGGTTAGAATTATGAAATCTGATAAGGCTGCGGGAGTAAATATGGTTACAGCTGAGATTATGGCTAATGCACACTCATGGCTATCAGTTTGATCAGTTCAGCATCAAAAATGTATGGAAAAATAGTTGAAAGAAGGATTCAAGGGATGTCTGATGGAATATAGTGGGAGGCTCAAGGTGATTTTAGGTTTGGAAGAGGATGTATGGATCAAGTGTTTTTGCTCCGAAACATCGTAGAAATGTTTTCTGTGGTTTCGTTGATCTTGAAAAAGCGTTTGATAGGGTTGTACGCAAGGGACATTTTACCAGATTGTAAGATAGGCGGGTCCCTGTTACGTATTGTGCACTATTATATTTAGATTCTAAAGCGTGTGTGCGGGTAAACGATAACATATCGCCTTGGTTTGATGTTAACATTAACAAGCTGCAATCCAGCTTGGCGTCAAGCTGGATTGCAGCTGGATGTTGTGTTGCCAGCACGCTTGTTTATCTTGTGTTTGGACAAATGTCTTCAAGTATTAAGATCTTTGGATGTGGGAATGCGTATGGGCGTCCAAGTGATGAACTGTCTGCTTCATGCATATGATGCTTCACTTTTGGGCTCTACACCAGCCGAGCTGCAAACATCGGTCACAGTCATGGAAGGAGGTTGTTAGGGCCTAACATTTGAATGCGATGAAAACCATAATAATGGTGTTTGCAAGAGACCTAGAAAGAACGGATGTTAGAGTTTTGGTTGGTTGGTTGGTGATGGTGATGGTTTTGGTTGAAGCAAGTTAATTAAATTGTATACCTTGGTTGTGCTTTTAGCAGGGATGGAAGGTCCACCGCAGATGTGAAAATGAGATTGTGTGCAGAGAATAGTGTGAATGAAGTGGTGGTTACTATTTAAACTATTTGAAAGCGAAGTTTCGGGTCAAAAAGCTAGACTCGCTTTGCCTAATTCTGTGCTTATCCCAACGTTGTTGTATGGAAGTGGGAGTTGGACATGTCAGAAAAAGCATTAAAGTAGGCTAAATATGGTCGAAATAAAAGCGCTACTGAATATCTGTGGTGTAACCCCGCTGATCGCATTCTTAAGAGTGAGATACGAAAAAAAATGGGATTGAAAAAAAGAGTTGATGTTAAAATGCAAAAGGCATGCTCCACAGGTTTGAACATGTGGAGAGTATGACAGATGAAAGATTGACAAAGCACATATACAATTCGAATGTGAGTGGATGTAGGTAGTCGGGGAGACCAAAATTGACATTCTTAGATTAGATTGCTTGGATATGATCCGAGGGTGGTGTCAAGAGTCTCCAAAACCGGCGTGTTTGTATTGAAAGGTTACAAATATGAAGGAAGCCAGACATGTTTGTCAGGATCGTGAGGTTTTTTGTACTCAGTACTCTCTGCCTACCCCTTAAGGGATTCTGCGGGAAGATATGTATGTATGTTTGTAAATACTGATTTTTAAATGATCTAATAGTAAGTGAAATTCATGTACTAGTAGTAGCTACTACTACTACTACTATGAAATTCATGGCCCGTAAGCGGAATTATTATTTAAATAAATACTTACTTCAACAGTATATCCAGACATCTGAATCGTATGAAGCATCTCCAAAGGTTTTCGACTTAGCGTATATACTTGAGATATTGTGACAGAAACAATAAATATTTTTGTCAATGAATAAAAAAATGATAAAAATATTGACGCGGGCACGCTCCAGTGATTGCTGAAGAGGTTATATTAGTCACTGATAATCCAATAACTAATCTAACAACACACTTAAAAAATAAATATCCCTGGACTTATTACTAAAATTGAATCTACTGTAAGGTAAGCAAATTATTCGCATGTGTTATCGTTGCTGGTCATCGAATCTAATAAATAGAAATACCAAAGTAGATACTATATACCCAGATCCGTAAAAGCAATATGTTCACCACATAAATGCTTGCCCGTTTCGGGAATCAAATCCGAGCCTGTTGGTCGGTGTGGTTAGACGTGTACGCTAACTAATCGACCAACAAAAAAACGTATCTTCACGCCCATATCCCCAAGAGGTAGGCACAGGCGCAACCAGGGCATCCACGACTAGCCGAAGATACTATGTCCCACAATGTGATAGGTGGCAAGCCTATCGCCAACCGGGTACATATCCTATCCCAAACAACATTTTTTTTATAAGAAAATTGGAAAAACCCAATTTTCTTTTGTTGCCCGGGCCAGGATTTGAACCCGGGACCTCATGCAGTCAAGTCCAACAACTGAACCGCTAGACCACAGAGGCGACCAACAAAACCTATCAAAAACACTTTCTTATGAAATGTTGCCAAAATTACAACATACGTTTTCGTCAAAATATATAAGTGTAGTCAAGCTGTACATAACATCTGAAAACTGTTGATTTTTTAAAACTTAACACGCTCTTGGCTTTTAATCTCTAATTTAATAAACTTTAGATCTCAGTTAAAATATATGGCTTGGGCGTTTTACTACTGTCACATGCTTAAGGTGGAAGATGTATTTGCTATTGATCACGTTTTTATTTGCCGTACACAACATCTTTTATATTAACGAAGCCGCCAAGCCACATATTTTGACTAAGATTTAAAGTTTATAAGGCTCTGTCTTATTATGTAGGAGCTAGTAAAACCCACCTCTTGAAAATTATGGATAAAATCTAAGTTGAAGACATTGTCAGCAAGCAAAAGTATTCTCGCTCTTATTTTAAAAGCTTTAAAATCATACCGTAATAAAAAAAAGAACTCTTCAGTAGAAAATTCCGTAATTTGCTGAAACTACGAAAAATCAACGAACTCGCAAATCTCTTTGTATACTCGCAGGGCATCTTTAAAAAAGCCCAAAATCATCATTTTATATGAAAAATCTAATCTCTGGTGTAACTGTAAAACTTTGTATGTATATCATAGAGAAGATAGTAAAGAAAGTATCACTTACTGCTTGTTACAATTGTCACTTTTAATTACTTACCCAAGAAAATATTCCGTAAGTTTTCCGCTTTTTTGATACCTGAAACGTAGAAAATGACATTGTGTCGTACTAATTGAACCGTCTAACACACAAGAAATATATTATTTACTATAGCTCGGAGAGTTTCGTTGCCATCTAGAGAAAAGATGGTGGTAGTTTCATCGTAATTATTTAATTTCGTGTTTATATTTTTTTTTATTTCGACATGCCAACAGCAATACACACACAATAGTACAATTTAACACTTAAACATACACAAATGTTTGTATGTATCCCAATAAAAGGCATGCACAGCATTCTTAATAAAAAAAAATATCAACCAACATGTTGCTGCAGATAATGTAACATCACTTATTGACAATACACCTAATAATGATAATACTAACGATAATGCTAATACAATTAAAATTTAAAGGTAAATGAAAATAATGTTATACAAGAAGATGCGCTGCTTTTAACTTTTTTTGAGTGAATATAGTCAATTTTTGTAGCATTTTACGCAGATTGTTCACTAAAAGTGCACAAAATAAATAAGTAATCATGAAGAAATCAGTGTTTCGTATAATTCCTCGTTTCCGCCAAATCGCATTAAATAATCTGAAATAATGAGGCCATCGCTTTACTCAAGACCTTGGCATGTCTTTCTTTTACGACTTATGACTAATTTTGAATAATTTAATAAAACTTCAAACTCGATGGCAAATGCTAACTACTAAAAGGAAGTATAAATCGTTAATGGTCTCTTCATTCATCTTGGACTAACTTTAATAAAGAGTTAAACTGTCAAACATGAAATAATTTAATCCCAGCTAAAAGCGAACTTAGAGTTAGATACTTAACCCAGAAACGTCCATATAGCCCTAAGAGCTATTCAGTGCGGAGTGTTTTTTTATTACTAAATTTATGGGTATCATCCGACGGTGGTGTCAAAAATCAATAGAAGAAGGCGTTACTTTGCGGAAATCCATACTTAAATCTAAATAAAATTATTTAATTTGCAATTTTTGGCGGAAAATTGCAAATTAAATAATTTTATTCAGATTTAAGTGTCAAAAATCTTCACAGCCTGCGTATTTGTGTAAACATAGTAATGGTAACGGAGAAAGATGGACAATGGCAAGAATCGTGCAATTGCACTCGATTGTCTCTGTCTGCCCTGCAATGTACCTCGCATGAATATATGTAAATACGTTGTTAAATATTATTTAAACACTGGATGGGTCTGATCCTATATATTTGTAATTATCTTCATGTCATGAAATCACTGTTTTGCCATAATAATAACCATACTTACTGAATAATATAAAATATGATCCTGCAAATTAATAACATGTTCCAAGCAAATGACAGTAATATGAACCCACTGAAATATTTGTCTATCAGTTTAACCAATCTGCTCAGCCGAGTGTAGTGCGACTGGAGATCCATCCAACGTGTGTTCTTGTTGCAAGTTTTCTGAAAATTGGATTTTATATTTAACTCCTTGCTCACATGTAACTAAACTGCTCTGTGAGTAATATTGTTCTGTGCTAAACTGGTATTATATTTGATATTTTCCATCGTCGGCGCTTGGTAAAACTTCCAAATATTCATATTTTTAAAGAAAGAAACACTTGTACTGTTTTACTTATCACTTATAATTTATTAGGTACTTTGTAATTAGTAGCCTACCGGTTTCGCTTATACAGCATCATCAGGGCTAAAACTTAAACTACTCAACAATATTATTTTTGATGTGTAACTATAAATTCATTATAATGGGTAGATACAAAAAACTTTGATACGTTATACAACGGAGTTGCCCACTATAGATTATTTCACCACTAAATGGTGAAAAAAGTACCATTTTAGAAAATATTAAAAAAAGTACCTAATAAATTATAAGTGATAAGTAAAACAGTACAAGTGTTTCTTTCTTTAAAAATATAAACTGGTATTGTATTACAAATGTTTTTTATGTGAAAAGTCAGATATATGTTATAGTGCCTTGCTATCTTGTGGCTAAAATGGTATGCTTAATGTGCAAGTCTACCGACTAATCCTCCGGATTGGTAAATGACACTTTCATTATGGCGGTAGGAATGGATAAGGTGGTAGATTCCTACCCGGAAATGTTCTAGTGATGTTGTTGGTAGTGAGCTATTTGGCCATTGCTGGCCTCTTAAAAAGTATCTGTTGGAACCCCAGACCAATACGGGGTAAGAAGGCGACCCTTTTTATTTCTATATACAGGATAACTTGAGAAAGTTAGTTGGGTATACGAGTGGGTTACCCTGGCAACAACTAGTATTACTTATATTTATACTACTACTGCAAGTTTTATAAAAAAATTTAGGGGTCAGTAGACGAATGAGGAAAAACTGAACTCTTATGAATGCAAAACGAGCTGTTTGCTCAAGACTCTACTATAATAGTTAATATTTTTATAGAAACATTCATTCCCTGTTGTAGACTTTTGGAAGCAAATTTTTAAGAATGATTTAGGCTATTTTTGAACTCGGACTTGTAGCTCTATGCACATAATGATGCACCAAATTCGATTTGATAGTTCAAGAGACAGGCAGACAGACGGAAGGACAGACAGAGAGACAGACAGACTTTTTCATTTATAAGGATCAAAATATCGGCATTATTCTGTAACGTTACTTGCCCGCGCTACAGATAGCGGTAATTTGAAGGGTATTGTTACTTCAATATTGTTACAGATTTTGTTACAATTTATTATCGCTTACGTAATACGTTCCGATGCTCACTGAGAATTAACGGTAAGAACATGTTATTCACAGTTAGTAGGTAACATAATTTTCATTGCTATTATCATTTTGTCTCTATCAAAGATTTTGCATTTTTATTTAGTTTCTTTGCATACGTTAGCGTAGTTGCCAACTCGAAGATGCATCAGCGAGGAGCGCGGGCCTCGCATTATTCAGAATGTAAAAGCGGTAACGTCGTTTTATTACCGGTATTGTAACGTTATTTATAGAGTTACAATTTCGTTTTGTTAATGTTATCCGAAGCGTTAATTATCAACAGAGATCGACGTATTTTTATTAAATTAACTGTATATAACGGTTAAAAATGGAGGTGTCTGGTAACTTTTCAAATCCCTGCTCATTTATATTAAAAAACTGTAACACCAAGGGTCCCACAGTTGCATTGCTGCCATTCTAAAAATGATCATGCCTTTTCTTTCGCTTGTATGTACACGGTGGTAGTTTATAAGAACGACGCGCAAATGTACTACTTGAATAGTCCAAGTGAATAAAGTTTGTTTCTGATTCGGAATCTGATTTTTTTATCTATAATCTCGTATTCCAATTTCAAAACTAAAATCAGCCTGCTTATTTGGCCTCTAATGCCGTAAATAAATTGAAACAAATTCAATTTGATATAAAGGAGTATAATCAGTACATATTACTTTATAGTTTGTAAGTATAATCTGTGATGTATAATGTCTCCAACTTTTTGTTCAGTAGACAAAATCAGAACTAAACAACTACCTTATGAAATTTTATTTCACTGTCAATTTCTAAAGTATAACCTTCATATATGAAATTACCACAATTGCATTTTATTAATTTATTATTATTAATATATTTTATGTTTTTTTTATTCGAAATCGCTAAACGTCACATTGGCGACGCGATTTATAAAATGTTTAAAATATATACTTGCTTCCTGTAAGGTAGAATAAAAAAATACTTACCTGTCTTTGGAATACGAGTTTATTAAAGTATTTGAACTTCAGTACGAGGTACGCGGAGACAGCAAAAACCAAAGCGTCTATAAAAATGTAGACAAACCTTGTTTGCAGCTTATTTACCTGGAAGTTTTTTTTATTTTATTTATTTTTAATTATTTGTATATATTTTTATCGCAAAATACAAAGAAGTCGTTTCCGCGCCATCGAGAGAAAACATGGTCGTAGTTTTTCGTAGTTATTGAATTCAGTGTTTATATTAAATGGAATTTGTAATTTTTCGTGACATTTTGTACAATTTTATTGCATGTGTGCACAAATAAAGTAACCATGAAGAAATTAGTGTATTGTGTATTTCCTCGTTCCTAGAATCTCATTAATTGAGCTTGAGTAAGGAGGCCACTGCTCTCTAAACTGATGATGTCATTTTATGATGATGTGCTGTGATGACAAATGCTAAAATCTGAAAAAAATAACAAGCCCACGGCTGTTTGTAAATACCCATATAGTTATGACTATTGTTACGTATTTATGGATAAAGTCAACCAATTTATCCATAAAACAACGCACGATCAAATATGCACTACTTTTTAGTCTGGTCTTCCAAGAGGTTCCCATAAGATATTGTAAAATGTTATAATGATAAAAAGGAGTTAGGAATCTTGTAAAAATTAATTTAAAATATGCTGCTGACTTTTCGTACAAAATATTATGTAAAAAACAACTTTATAGCCTCATGTGTTGATGAAAAATCGGAACCATTTAGGAACCTATCGCGACATGCAAATGAATTTTCAACTAAACTGGTTCAGCAGGAGTAGTTAAGTCACAGCCAAAAGAGAAGAATCACATCCTATTAATATTATGAATTTGTCAGCTTGTTTGTTTGTTTGTTACTCCTTCATGCAAAAACTGCTAAACCGATTTTCAGGAAATTGGACACACACATAGAGGTAACATGGATTAACACGTTTTTATCTCGAAAAAATGTTCCTGTGGAACTATTATAGAACTAGTATAACATAATCCTAAAATTAAAAAAAAAACCAATGAACTCCCGACAAACGTTCAATCTTTTCAAAAACTATAATGCCACAAATAGACACATACCTACACTTTAGGTAAACTGCAAGGATACAATACATAGCACCGTAACTTTGACACTCTGATGCGTCAGCTTCAGCCCAGCTCTTTCTGGTCCAAACTCGCTTGGTTTACCATTAGCCTTTATGTCACACACTAACATACACACACATGCACAAAAGGTTAATTATATTAAATAGCTTTTGGATTGGATCTTGCCCAGTAACCTGTTTCATTCATCTAGTATATGGACGAACACACACATTGTCTCTTATTTCTATATTATAACAAAAGCGTACCTGTAGCATGATTCCCAGAAATGGACTGTATGGGACGTGACTAAACATCCAAAGGTAGGTTTTGGTGAAGTAGGTCTCCAGTGTAAGCTCTATTTGATTATGAGCTATTTGTATTGATGAAATTATATGAAAAACGTGTTCAACTGAAAAAAAAATTAACTGAGAGGAAATATATCTATATATTATTGGCAATGGACCGTTAAAGCATAACATATAATTAAAAAAATAACTTTGATAAAACCTATCCGTTATATAGCGAAGAAAGCAATCAATCTTGATATCCATTTGGTGCTAGTCAGCACTCTAGCACCAACAATTAAAGCGTACGCCTATCTGTTGCTAAATAAAGAAATCGTGAACATGACAACACTACGTAAACACGTACATGTCTACTCAAATCCCCCAAAATGGAAGCAGGAAGCTCCATCCCGCCCACAGCGTAGGTGTCGACCAACCAATGCAACAATGTTTTCAAAATTCGTCAAAACTTCAAAGTTTGCTTTTGATGCACTTCTGCCAGGGAATACCAAGTCATCACTGGCTGTACGGTCTTTGCTACGAGGCCAAACCCGACCACACAACCCAGGGCTACCACACACTGCCTTCCCACGTACTAATGCAAAAGATAGTCGCCGATTCCTAACGGACTACAGCTACGGCACCCTTACGTAGTTACTGACAAACTGAAAATAGGACTCAGAGTCCTCAACATTTTCACCTTCATCTATTGGTGTTTGACATTCGGATATTTTCGTTACTCTTCAGTGAGTTAATTTGTAGGCAAGTTTACACTTCAAAGCTTTCAGTGTTTAACGATCACCTGCCAAAAACTTCAACAACCTTAAACTAACCTTTGAATTTCGAATCGATTTTTTTTGGTTTTGCTCGCCATTTTCCAGCAACAAATCGTGAACAACATAACAACAATATCGCCAACTGAAAATGTATTAACTTTCGATTTTGTCACATTAAAAGGTCACCTATCAATCTGTGCATTTCTTAATATTGTCAAATGCTACTTCACTACTTCAAATCAATGATAACGGTCTTTTTTATGTAGTTGGAAGGCAAACAAGCAAACGAGATACCAACGGTGGTTACGGTGCGTTGCCAACCTGAGGCCGCGATGCTAGGTCTCGAACAAAAGCAAGTTTACCGACTACCCTACCCTCCAAAACGGAACACGTCATGACGTTATGGCGGCAGGAATAGGTAATTTTTATTTTATTTCTTTCGTGTAGATCATCTCTAGTGTTCAACAGATCCCATATCAGGATCAGACCAGTTTACTTTATATTACATCAGCTACTTGTCATTGAAAGTCCGATCAACATCGATACATCCCTTACACAGATTATGTTCTGGTTAATCTCTAAACAGACAAAAATAACAGATGTATTTAGATATATATACCGTAGGTGCATTTATATTACAGACGTAGTAAAAAGATATAATTTTAATATTAAGAAACAAACCCTTTGGCTTCATATATTTGTAGTTTGTAGTATTTGCAGATGCGATAAAAAAATATGATAGACATCAATCGTATAAATGTCTAATTTTCCACTTACTTATTGCAAAGATGAATAAAAACGCTGTCGTCTTTCTTATGAAAATGTTTGAAGTCTTTTGATTTTTAGTCGGCAATAATCGCTCTATACCTTCAATTTCATCCAGGATTTGACGCCATTTTTTACTTGAGCTCAACAACAACACTAGTGTTCCTGCTGCGATTGGCCTATATATTAACCCCGCTGCAACGTAAACTACCTATAATCACTTTTTTGAAACAGCAAGGAGAAACATAAGCAATAAAAGCAATTTAAAAAGAAAAGAAAGAAATAAAAAGAAAGAAAGGAAATAAATTTATTTTCAGAATATGCGTGTTGAAGTTATTACAAAATTGTGTTAGCTTGTGCGTTGTTTTAATTGTTTTAGCTTGCTTGCACACATTGTGGTGTGCAAATATTTTAATATTTATAAAAGTAATTACTTAATTATTTACACAATTGTTTAATGTTCATACAAAAAATAGTTTTATATTTAGTCAAATTTGAATTATGATATATAAACAATTTCAAAATGTAAATAAATTTAACCCTGTCTACTGTAAACTACCAACGTTTCCAAACCTAGCCATTCAGGAGAATAAACGGCGAAACAAAACGAAACGGCGAAAAAAATTAACGAACATGGACAAAGACTCTTCATTTTTCTCTCAAGTTTTTAAAAGCTATTCGGATGTCACCGGATTTTTTTAATGGGTCAGATAGTAATAAAGAAAAGTTGTTGCAAGCATTATAATCTTTTGAAATACAGTTACAGCTAAAATCGACAACTGTATTGTTTTTGTTGGTTTTTGAGAGGAAACAAATTCATTTTTTTTGTTCTATTCTTTGAAAATTAAACTTTTGATAATCGTATATACATGAACTCCATTTTTAAAGAAAACCCGGGAAAATAGTAAA
>NJDC01002428.1:148371-164646 GCA_002245475.1 Calephelis virginiensis
TTAATGGGTCAGATAGTAATAAAGAAAAGTTGTTGCAAGCATTATAATCTTTTGATCAGTTATAGCTAAAATCTACAACTCTATTGTTTTTGTTGGTTTTTGAGAGGAAACAAATTCATTTTTTTTTGTTCTATTCTTTGAAAATTAAACTTTTGGTAATCGTATATACATGAACTCCATTTTTAAAGAAAACCCGGGAAAATAGTAAAGAAAATGGTATTCATAATACGAACTGTTAGTAGCTGTTAATATCTAGCGATACGAAATTCGCCGGGTCGGCTGGTTAACTAATAAATGTGAAGTATATTTTCTAATCTGTGCTTGATAAAAAGGAAATCTTTAAGGGCTTATCCGACTTTGTTACTTTATTTATTGAATAGATGTGCATTTTCAGAACCTCAAAATATGTTTAGAAATTCATTAATAAATGATAATTCAAATGTAGAGAAACTGCAAAAAAATCGAATTCAATTTCGTTAATAATGTCATCCAAGTACCTGGGATTTTAATACACTGTGATTCTATCATCAGATCTGTAAGACCACCTAAAAGAACGCTCTGTCAAATAAAAAAATGAAATCGGTTCATAAATGATAAAGAAATCTATTAACATAATTAAAAAAAAAAATATGCGAGTCCTTTAGGGTTACTCTCGACACTCGATTCATGCATTATTGGAAATTGGAATCGAATATGTCATTTTAGTTACTCCTGAACACAATTCTGGCGAATTATTGACATTTAGTGAATAGTTAATAGTTAATTATTTTATCCTATTCGTTGAATTTATTTGTAACTAAATGTTAATAATCTCCTTATACTGTGTTCAAAAGTACCTAAAGTGATATATACGATTCCAATTTCCAATTCGCATGGTATCGAGATTCAAGAGTAACCCTACTTGTTTAGAAGTCGTTAACAATTCAATAATTTTTACCATGATCATATTTTTTGTCGTCTCCTTTAACAAATAAAATACAACATTGTGCAAAGAGGCTTCCGAAAAGTGATATCCAAATAGATGCGAAGTATAGGCTGAATACTGATTTGTAGCTTTCCCTAAAAATTATACCAACAGTTTTTACAGTTGGAACCAAACAAGTCGACAAAGTTAGGGTCTGAACCCCAAAAGCAACACGACAAACATTCTACATAGTACAGTAGTAATAATTAAAAGAAATTCATTTATTTTCGGGTTACATGGACCCATAAAAATAATAATTAAAATTATTTAATTAATGCTGGCAATATTGTGGCAGAAGTAAGTCGCAAACCTCTGTCACAAGTTAAAAAATCAAAGGCACTATGTGACTCTAAATCTATGCTTAATTCTTTTTTTATTTTGGGAAGAATATCAAGCAGATAGGTATTTTAAATGTACTATAAGCATCGCCTATAAACACCAAATACAAATGCAAACGTGAAATATTAAGCTTTCGCAATTTCACGAATTTCCCTACTGTTAAAACCAGAACACGATAACATATAGCACTGAAATCGAGATTGCATAAAAATGTAAGGTTCTTCTTCGCTGCAAACAATACCTATAAACTCACATGCTTTTGTTCTTCTACTACGAAGTATCTACGTAAAGGGCATGGCGTCCTCAAAAAGGGAGGTAGATGTACGGCCAGGACACCCACGAGTATCCAAAGGTACTTAGTCCCACAGGTGGGTCTATCGACAGCGGTGTACTTTTCCAATCATGGACATTTTTTTAGAAAAATCAACGCTCGAAGTCAATGCTTGCACTGGAGCACTAGACTACAAAAGCGATTTAATTATTATAATGAGTCGCCAATAAAAAACACGAAGAGGCAGACGTTTACAGATATTGTGGTATTAGACAACAACACGTGTTGGAGTGGGTGTCCTGTGTAGAATAGTCTACTTTCAATCGGCATTCCTGCCAGGTAGATTGTAAGAGACAAGCGAAGGTTAAGGGGCTAATTATAAACAAGACCCCTGGTGGCAGACTGCAATGTAGCAATCTATAAACATACATATCCATACATACTTACCGTGACATTTCGCTATCAGTATTTAATAAACCACTTATTGGCAAAGCTCCGAAAACTCTACATGTAAACAAAATTAGTCTAACATTTTCATAAAACGACATCTTGATGGTTACAGCTTTAGCAATAAAACACCCTGTTAGTGTCCAGGCTTTTTACCAAATGATACATTTATAATATAATTATGACGTCATCAATGCCCTTGGTTAAGGTTGATTTTACCTATCGTTATAAATTATGTTTCAGGTGTACTTTTAACTATCGACAGAAAAAGAGAATGTGTGTGTGTGTGTGTGTGTGTGTGTGTGTGTGTGTGTGTGTGTGTGTGTGTTTGATACAGTTTTTTTTTTATTTAAAAGAACGCGGTTGAGAAGTTTTTAGCTGCATTATGGATCTGTTTAGTCGGGGCTAATGACCATTTTTTATAACTCCTAAAACAAAAACAGAAATGTTATGAGTATGATGTGTATACGCATCGTTTCTATCAAACATATTTTTGTTTAAAACATGAAGTGATTTCACCAGGAATACATTTTGATATGAATATTTTTTCATTTAAAACATAGTATCTTCATGCCCCTATCCCGGAAGAGGTAGGCAAAGGCACAACCAGGGCATCCACGACAAGCCGAAGACACAAAGTCCTACAATGTAATAGGTGGTAAGCCTATCGCCAACCGGGCACATGTCCAATCCCGAGCAACGTTTTTTTTTATTAGAAAATTAGAAAAAACCCAATTTTATATTTGTTGCCCGACCCGGGATTCGAACCCGGGACCTCAGGCAGTCAAGTCCAGCAACAGAACCGCTAGACCACAGAGACGATATATTTATTGGTTATGAACTCATGTAGAATCTAAGAGGCAAAAAACATACCAGTTTTCTGTTGGAAAGAAATAGATGTTAGTTCTGTACCAAATAAAAATATTTAATTTTAAACTTAAATCGTCGCGAATTAATAACATTTTTAATTTAAATTAGAAAAAACCCAATTTTATATTTGTTGCCCGACCCGGGATTCGAACCCGGGACCTCAGGCAGTCAAGTCCACTAACAGAACCGCTAGACCACAGAGGCGATATATTTATTGGTTATGAACTCATGTAGAATCTATGAGGCAAAAAACATACCAGTTTTCTGTTGGAAAGAAATAGATGTTAGTTCTGTACCAAATAAAAATATTTAATTTTAAACTTAAATCGTCGCGAATTAATAACATTTTTAATTATTTTTACGGGATACTCACGATCTCTTTTTATTTTATTTGTCGATATTTCGGCCTATGCAACTAGGCCTACGCAACTAGGCCGAAATATCGACAAATAAAATAAAAAGAGATCGTGAGTATCCCGTATAAATAATTAAAAATGTTATTAAAAATATTTAAATCTGTATGAATGATGTTTTTATTCATACAGATCGTACAATGGTCAATTTTGACCGACAACATTTTTAATTCGATTTTATTAACTCCATAGTGTCTACTTATTTTTTATTTTCATAAATTGTAATAAAATATTTTAATATGTTGTAAGTATTAGTGGTGGACGGTAGTGATGTATTTATGTAGTATAAAATGATGTACTTCCCCACTGAAGTATCCCATTTAATATTAAACTTTGAAAAAAGATAAAATATACCAATCTTGAAATTACAAACAACATCAGTTAGGTTACATTCTTCTCATTACTTAACGATAAATATTACTGAACTAAGTCTATATGGCATTTTCTCAAAGATACCAGTGAAAATCTGAGTCTGGGTTGTCAAACCTTTTAAGTAAATTTTCCTACCCTACCCTATAGGTAAAACGGTGGCTATCACTAAAGTTGTGGTAGCGAGAACAAGTGGTGGCATCCCGGGCAAGTCATTTAAAAATTCTGTATGCTGGTATTAGTAACGGTGTTAGTGTCAAGCGAATCGACGTTTGCCGTATTAGATTCTATTTTTTTTATCACAACGTCCAAATTCGTGCAAAATGCAAAATGTTATTAGTATAACCGAAAAACAGAAGCCTCGTTTCGCAGTCAGTTACTTTCCTTAAAAAGCGTTAATAATCAAAAAAATTGGTAGACAATATTTATTCAAGATGGCTGTCAAAACTCGCTGAACCTTCGCTTAAGAAAATGTTTATTCGAATCAAACATCAAACGTTACATACAGAAGTGACAAGAGAT
This sequence comes from Calephelis virginiensis, assembly GCA_002245475.1. Lineage (NCBI taxonomy): Eukaryota > Metazoa > Arthropoda > Insecta > Lepidoptera > Riodinidae > Calephelis > Calephelis virginiensis. The sequence continues at coordinate 152,567 of NJDC01002428.1, forward strand.
AGATTGTTTGTTTTAAAAACATGATGGCAAATATTACGAGGAATAATAAATGCTTCATTCAATATTATTTACCTTATAACAAATGTAGTACTAAGGATACTTTTTAAAACGTGGAGACAAAAGAGCAAGTGGGTCAACAATATGATAGGTGTCAAGCCTAAAAATAAACATTTCCTATTTTTTTTTATGCCCGACCCGGGGATCAAAACCGGGACTTCGAGATGTCAAGTCCAACGCCGGACCGCTAGACAACAAAAGCGATAAATAGATACAAGAATAAATTTAACCAATACATACAGACTCAGAACTGTTTGTGGAATGTCAGCCTTGGTCTCCCCGGGTACCTACATCCATCCACATTCACATTGTTTATCTGTCTTTGTCAATCTTTCATCTGTCATTCTTTCCACATGACCGAACCAGCGGCACGAGCGAACTCAAATCCTGGCTTTGGAATAGCTTACCCAACGCTTCATTCACACTATTCCCTGCACTCACTCTCCTCTCTACATCCGCGGTGTACCTACCTTCCATCCCTGCTAAAAGCACAACCAAGATATATAATTTCATTCACTTGTTCCAGCGCTACATCATCAACCAAAACTTTTAAATCCGTTCTGGCTTCGTCTCTTTCAAACACCATTATTTTGATTTTCATCGCATTCAAATGTAAGCCCCTTTCTTTACAATCTCCTTCCATAACTGTGACCAGTGTTTGCAGCTCAGATAGTGTAGAGCCCAAAAATACAGCATCATCTGCATAAAGCAGGCTGCCTATTTCTGCCTGCCGCCATAACCTCATAACGTGTTCCGGTTTGGAGGGTAGGGAAGCCGGTAAACTTACTTTTGCTCGAGGCCTAACATCCCGGCCTCAGGTTGGCAACACACTATGTGTCTCTAAGTGGCGTGAATTTCTTACCATCAGCAAATACGTCTGCTTGTTTGCCTTCCAATATCATAAAATAAACAATTTGTACGCAAGATAAATAAATGACAATCCACAACCATTCTTGACGCCAATATTAACATCAAACCAAGGCGATATATTGCCATCCAACCGCACGTATGTTTTACAGTCTAAATTCACTGCACCGCACGCAGCAGGGACCCAACTATCCCATAATCTGGCAAAATGTCCCAAAGTTCCTTACGTACAACCCTATCAAACGCTTTTTCGAGATCCACGAAACCGCAAAAAACCCTCTGACCCACAGCCAGATGCTTCTGTACAATGTTGCGGAGCGAAAACACTTGATCCGTACATCTTTTTCCAGACCTGAAACCGCGTTGAGCCTCCCACAATGTTCCATCGGACATCCCTTGCATCTTCCTTTCAACTATTTTTCCATACACTTTTGATGCTTAACTGATCAAATTAATGGCCCTGTAACTTATACAGTCCATGCGTAAACCCTTGCCTTTATACAAGGGCACAATTACCGTCCGTCGCCAGTCTTCGGGTACTATGCCGGTCTTCCAACATTTGTTACAAACAACCCAGATAGAGTCCCGGACGGCAGGACCACCAAGTTTGATCATCTCAGCTGTAACCATATCTACTCCCGCAGCCTTAGCCTTTTCTTCTAGTCTTCTACTAGTCTTCTCTTCATACTTTTCCTTTTGCGCTTTCACTAATTGTTTGGTGATTTTCTTGCAACAACGGTACATTTTTTTCTTTAAATCTTTCATACTGTCATTCGACTGCAAACATGCGACATAGTCTAGCCAAGCTTTCTTCTTTCTTTCAACGGAGTCTTTTACCTCCTCATCCCTCCATGCATCACCATTTATAGACTTGTGCATCTCTGCACTCCCACATACCTCTTTCGCAAAATCAACCATACTATCTTTCAAAACATTCCAACAGTCATCCACGTCTAAGTCCGGTGGGCACACATTATTCAGCCTGTCTTGGACTTGACTCGCATACATGCTTCCTACACTCGAGTCTTGCAACTTTTCACAATTAATCCTTTCAAGCCCTCCAAATGGAACCCGTAGTCGCCAGTGCCTCCACTTAAACAGACCCCTAAACCAACTAATAACCAAGTAGTGGTCCGTGTTAAGAGTTGGGCCTCTGAAGACTCTTGTATCCATTAAACACTTTCGGAGGCGACTATCAACCAAAATGAAATCAATCATACTCAATGTTAATCCCTAGCAAATTTTTTTTCCGCCTGTGGCTCTTTTGTTCCATTTAGTATTTCTTAATTCTATCTATTTCATCCATCGTAACAGCAGCACCTGTCGATTTTTTACTGTTAATCACGACTTTCTGAATTCAGTTAATCAATCAATTCAAATATGAAATCAGAAACACTAAACTTTAGACTTATTTCAAAGTCCATAATGGCGCAGTTTCCTGATCAATGTATCGTGGCTTACGCAATCCAATGCTTTAGACAAATCGCAGAACACCCCGATTGCATCCTAAGAATTCTCTTAACATACATAAATTTTCTTCAATAATTCCACACCACCATCGACTGTTGATCTACCCCTTGTAAAACCAAACTGTTTATTATGAAATAATCCTAATTTATAACTTTACTAAGTTTCATAAGATCAGGAAATACGCCATTTGAAACACAACAGTTAAATATTACATGGAGCAATAACATTCATTACTGAAGCAATAATTTTAAGAGAATGTCCCCATAAGTCTAACGTATTTTAAATTTTTAATGATTTAAAGACTTTTATTATATCTGACGCATCAACAAACGAAAATTCAAAACTATTCTTACACTCATCTGCATATAGCTTCAGCAATGATTCTGCAGTACTGGGTGATGAACTGAGAGCTTTAGTAGTTCAGCTGCAATGCCGCTCAAGAATTTTTCAAACTCTAATTCTGGCAACATCTAATTCTTCTTTTATGTTCAAATCGTCTATTTTCAATTGATATTTTTGATAAAAAAAATTCTGTTTTTTCCCGTTTCACAATTAATAATATTCCAAGTAGCTTTTATTTTATTTGTTGAATTTTTAAAAATGCTTTTTATATATCTAGATTTTACAATCTTACAAGCTTTTTAAAAAAATTTGAATTTTGATTTTCTGTTCAATTCTGTAATTGAAAGTTCTTTCATAATACAACTCATATAACCTTTTCCTACTTTTATGAATACCCATTCACTAAAAGCTCTGTGATTATTATTTGCTGTCATTTTTTAGGTGTAAAAGTCTGATGTAGTTCTAACTAAAACTACCTAGTTAAGTTTAAGTTTTAGCCTTGATGATGCTGTATAAGCGAAACCGGTAGGCTATTTACAAAGTAATAAATTATAAGTGATACGTAAAACAGTACAAGTGTTTCTTTGTTTAAAAATATGAATACTTGGAAGTTTTACCAAGCGCCGACGATGGAAAGTATCAAATTACTTAGATGCCTATTCGAGGCTCACGTTTGGGCGACAGGAAATAGGGTAAACTGTCTTTGTACCGGCCTATGCCTTGTATCGGCCTTTAACACTTTTTTTATTATAACTAAAACCACAGTTATTCTAAAAAGTTATTTTGTATGCGTAATTGTACCTTATATCATTGAGAATAAGTTTATGTAATTTGGCTTCTTCTTTTCGAACTTCTCTATACCTATTAGTGACAAATTGTTTGTAGACGTGTGCGAATGAGTTAAATTTGGCAATATTTTGTGCTCAAATTCAGAAAATCTGCTACACACGGAATTAAGATTTTAGGCAAAAAAAACTGTTTTAATTGCTTTAAAGGTGTTGTCAAAATTAATGTTTATCTATTTATTTTATAAAATATTTGCCCGGTCTGGGTTAGGAATAGTATATTGCCAAAAAACCTAAATTGGGCCAGGTGGTCGAAACTTGGGAGAAACATGATTGCAGTCTTATTCAAATTCCGGCCACTTTATGTTGACATTTAACTTCTGAGGCCGATAAAAGATATAATTCATTCCTTATCTTGACCAGGGTGACCTATGATAAAAGAAGGTAAAGTTTTTTTGCATTATTAGAAATTTCCAATAAAATAATTAAGGTTTTAATGATCTTATTACAAATTAAACTGCCTTACTAGTTTTTTTTATTTAACTTTAAATTTCATATTTTTTTCCAATCTGTTCAATTCTATTGCATTTATTTTAATGACGCTAAATGTTATTTTTATTAGGTACAAGACATACTTAAACCATGCCAAATTGTCATTCAAAGATAAAGAAAAATAACAAGAACAATCAAAACAAAAAAAAATAAAAGACGAATCAAATACGATACAAGTAAATTTAAGGACGCAATGTATTCCTTTAAGCATGAAACTATGATTATTAGTAGTGTATAGTGAAGAATCGTTACATATCGTAATCCGATATTGAAAAATTATTTTCTATAGGTGAAAAAAATTACCGTTTTCATAATTTGAGCAGCTGAACGCCCTATTAGCTAAACATATTATGACGAAATTTGGCAAAATAGAGGACGACGTTACGATTTGTCCGGCCGATATAAAGATAATTAGTCAAGTTTGTGAATAAAAATTAATAGAAAATAAAATATTAACGAATTATTTATACGAATTTAAAATATAGAACACTAAATCAATGGAGAACCTTAAAAATATTCATATCTGTATTAAAATCAAATAATATTAAAAATAAAAGGATTTTTTGGTTAAAAAATGTTGACATGGCCGATATTTAATAGTTTTACCCTAAGTGCGACTTTAGCTGTAGGCTCAACAGCATCGACGACATCAGCAGCGACTACTTCGCGGCGACCTTAAGTACGACGATGACCCTGACACTGACACCAACTCCATCCATATCCTCTGGTACTTACGCGACCCGCTATTTGTGTGAATTGCGCTTAAAACAGTCAAATTGACTAATCAGTCACGAACTGATCTATCTTCTTCCAAACACATGCTTCTAAGCCCGGTAGAAGTATGAAGAAAAGTTCATTGACATCGATATTGTTAAGTTTATTTACGCATTTTGCTTGCTTTGCAAAATTTACAAAAACAAATATCTAAGTATTTCGGTAAATATTACTTTATTTGTAAGAGTAACCAATAAAATATATTGACCGCCTCGTTGGTCGAGTGGCTAGCGTACACGCCTAACTACATCGACCAACCGCGAGGCTCGGGTTCGATTCCCGACGGGGGCAGGCATTTGTGTGATGAACATATAGATGTCTGCATTTTCGGGTCTGGGTGTTTAGTAAATATATTCTGGTATCTATTTAAGTATTTCTATGTATTAGAAACGTTTACTAACACCCATAATACAAGCAAAATAATGTGCTTACTTTGGGGTTAGATACAATTTGTATGATTCATCCTGTGATATTTATTTATAAATATCTGTAATACACTCAATGTGCCTACGTATCAAATTCAGATAGATTTGAATGTAATAAATTGCAATGATATCATGTTATTATACGGAATACAGTTTTAGCTAACATGGTTTTATAGATTTGATGTTACCAAATACAGATCAACTCACCAAAATACAGTTTCGGAATCCGCCATCCGGTACCGGATATCGATATATAGTTTCGATTCTGTTTCTTAAATATCTCACATTGCACGATTGTCAATGAATGTTAAACTTTGTCCTTTACCACCCGGGAACATATTTTCCCGGGTTCATTTCCAAATATAAATGTTTAATTTTGCATAAATGTCAGATATTACATTAAAAGGCTTATGTTACCAATTGCGCGATTCCAAATTAGACAGCGCCATCTCTAGACAGTGAGTTACAACTATTCATAGTGTTGATTTTACAGTTTTAGAAAAAAACTACTAACTAGATCTCGTTCAAACCAATTTTCCGTGGAACTTTATATATTCTACTGTTTTATTTTAAATCGAATATTTTTTTTAGTTTTACCTTTCTCTTAATATAGAAGTTACAGGGGGAGCCACATTTTACCAACAATTATAAGTAATAAAAAGTAGTTGTGACATACGGGCGGACCGACAAAGAGACATAACGAATGTATAAGAGTTCCGTTTTAGTCCATTGGCCTACGCAAAAAGTGACATAAAAAATACTTCGATGTTAAGTTTTTTTTTTTAAGAGCAACCTTTATCAGCAGTTACGAAAGTTTTAGATGATTGCAGAATCAAACTAGATGTATGACAGTAATTGACTCTTATATATTTTATTAATTTTAATAGGACTGGTTGAAACATGGCAATAACATGTAATCATAACTCATATGATTTGGATTTGGACAACACAATGCAACTATACAAAACTATCAATAAATTAGTATTATTGATCATTTAAAATGGCCGACATAACAAAATGGTGGTTACATAATTTTGTACAAACAAACAAACTTACTATTGTTGAATATGTGTCTTTTAATTTTTTACCACAGATTAAGTATTAAATCTAAAATATCTCCTACCGTTAGGTACTTTTGGTTACTTACTACTTCGTTATTTTTTTATGATAATGGAAGGCAAACAAACATTTCCCGATGGTAAGAAATTCACGCCACCTATTGATACCAAATTACACCTCAATTGAAGCCCAACGCAAGTATACGAATCAATCAAGGAATCTTCAATCTCTAAGGCGAAACTCCTCACTTACCCTTATCGATAATAGTTCTCAAAACTTTTACTGTCCACATACAATCTCATCCAAGGGTTAAAAATATTATAGACGTCCAGTTTTCTGAAGGTGAAATGGAATTTTTTGAAGGCTTAAAGTGTAATCCAGTTCCTAAACTGATTCAAAAATCTTTAGAAAATATGGTATTTTATGCAGAGATTGCGATTGTTTTAAATAAGAAGGATGACATCCATACATATCTTCACGCCAAATCCCTTACGGTAAGCAGAAACTAGTGCCAAATCTCACGTTGTTTGCGAAGGACATTTGGAAGGTCATTTGGAGGACATACGCAAAATTAGCAAAATAAAGACCTATTTTACATCTGTTATAATAGATTTTCGCAAAGTCACTCTAGATTCAATAAAATAGGATATTTTTATTTTACTGCTAATATAATACGACGGTTATTATAACATTATGCAATTATACTTAGCTCGCATGCTGAGTGTATAAAAAGAGGTCGCTTTGCCTTCCGAAATCCTCCTTTTTTATACGTACGAAAAGTATTACTCTATGTATTACCAGACAATACAAATTTGTTTGACAACAACATCAAATCAAGGACATTGGTGACAAAATCATTAAATAATAAAGTTATAAATTTATCAGTTTTTTAAAAACCTTGGACACTACCGGATTGTACTCTGCCAAGAAGAGAACTCTTCTGCCTCGCTGATAGGCAGCTCGTAAGAGCCAAGTTCAGGTTAAAATATAGGTCAGTACTAAAAGAGACCAGTGCTGTGCAGCAGCTTTTCGGGGTATTGTTCCACCGCTTTTTTTATTCCTGCCATTACAATGACTGACTCATATTTTGGCCTGGAGGGTAGGACGTACTTATAACATCTATGGTGTCTACAAGCCACGGTTGTCTCTTATAATCAGGAGACTCTCACATAAAAAAGTCCAACGACAGAAAGATAGAAAAAATGACACTTCAAAGCATAAGGACTTAGACCAAGCAAAAAATATATTTTCTCGTCCATATCCTGGAAGATGTATGCAAAGGTTGTGTCTCCGCCAAAGTCTTAGTGGAGTGGAATTTCATAAAAAGCAAAAAATAATTGTATGACATGCTCTAGTATGGACTCAAGCCAAAATAATTAAGTAGACGAGTAGTTATTTTTTTTATTTAACATAATATGATGGAGATATTTAACTACAGGACAGGGTGTAACCTGGGGCGCCTTTATAACTCTCAAATTTTCTTGTGGGCTCCCCTACTAAAATCTCTAAGCCCAATCTCGTCTAACCGATACATGATTGTATATTCAGTTATTTATTTTCGATTTGACACATTATTATTTGGTATTATTTGGACGTTTTTACCAGCGCTGACGATAGACAATATCAAGAATGACATAACTGCGAGGAGTCACAGTAATATTTATACAAAGATGTCGGTTTCGAAGACTTGACATCAGCTTCACTTATATTCAAGCGATTCGGTCATGAGGTCATCAGAAAACTCCAACCGAAAAAAAAATATGTTTAACCCACACCCCTTTCTCTTTCTCTGTATATGTCTGTGTGAGCGTTTTTGTATTTTCTATATTATGAGAACTCCGCTTAATAAGTACGTAGTATTTCAATATTTAATGGAAATGCTTGACATTTGTGGTCTACCGGGCTATTATTCTGTTTTATACAAGTGAAGGAAAGGGGAAATCATTTTAATTACTATAGTAAAAACAACAGTAAGAACAAACGTAATATAAATTCTAGAAATACTTTTGTTCGAAGTGTTTTCAAAAGCAAAGAAGTTATCTTCTACAGCTCCTCGGTATGATTCACAGGAATACCTGATTTTCTGCAGACTATTTGAATTCACTAAAAAACTTTACCATTCATTTGTTCAAGAATGGATTAATCTAGTTAATTCTGGAATGTGATACGGGAAAAATATATTTAGCTACAAGAACTTAATTACCAATCATGTGCGTATATGTGTATATGTGTTATATCTATTAAAGTAGGTCTAAATAGGTTTCAGAATGAATAGAAATTATATATTTGTAAATGACTTTAATCTTTTCATTATAAATTTATCACACAATACATTTTAGGGATATAAAGCAATTGCAAAAATATTAAGACAAATACTATTATAACACATGCTATATAACACATGGACTCAAAACTGATGTAAACTGGGGGGGTCGCCAAAATGGTTCCAGGATTTATATATCTATTTCAGGTGTGTGTATCTGTATATATATGTATGTATAATAAAAATATTTAATAAATAATGTACATATGTATTTATCTGAACAACATTTAAACCGACACAAAAAAGTAGAATCTTAGTTCTATTGTGTTAAAGAATTCCAGGCTCATACTAATTTTATAGTGTTCCGACTAGTGGATTTTGTTTGAGTTTTTGCACACTTAATAATGCATAGTTTTTTGTCTAAAACTAGAAGAATATTGATAAAATTTGTGTGTAACCATTTTAGAACCATGCCCCATCTTTTTGAAAAAATATGATCAAGTCTCAACGTGGTAACTAATGAAACAGTTGGAGTCGTTTCTTGGAATTTTACTTTGTTATTTTTTTATACGTCAGTCCTCTCTGCAGATCCCATTTCCAAGCAGTTAGCTCATATCATCCCACATTCAGGTTCATCGAATCCAGTCAACTTCAGATAATCTTTACTCATCCTCATCCCTAGCAGGACGTAACTTTTCCAAATGTGTTTTGTCTAATTTTGTAAAAAATACAAAAAAAATGCAAAATCAACTAACACAATAATTTGTACTTATTTTGAAAATAAGTGTTTTCAAAACAAATAAAATGGTTCTGTTTCTATTTAAGATTTTCGCTAAAATTTAGAAATAACATCTGATTTCCTGCAACCGTTATTGAGTTCAATTCAATAACGGTCAAAAAGTATTTTATCTGATATCGCTTTAAACAAAGTTTGTAAACAACGTCGCGTCGTGTATAGTTCGAGAGAAAATAATTTTTTATTTAGAGGACGAAAAACTAACTAAACCACTTTTAATACGGTTCTCTTATTTTAAAAATGCTAGCATAGTTTATATTTATTATTATTCACGTTTAATGTGTATTAAAAAAAATCATGTAAAAAAACTTGGGATAGGGTACAGGCACGCATCTGAACTTAAAACTTTTTTTTCGATCTGCTAGTCTATTTAATAGTTAAGAACGTTACAGGAAAACTACTGATTCAATTGTTAATCATTTTTTTTTTAGTCTTATGTTTTAGAGGGGTTTTGTTCAAAGACATGTCAACCTCATCGTACCCGATCACACTTTTGTCCCTCATATTATAAAAAAAAATAATGTAAAAATATCAAAATTAAATACTTAATAATAATTATACTATACCTAAATTTTGTCAACTAGCTAACCAATGTCGTTAGCTAGTTGACAATTTTTTTTTGCCAATACTGTGTTTGGACTTGACAAAATTTCCTGCACTAAACCTACACTGTTTTCGTTTAACTGAAATTCTTGCACCAGTAATGTTCTTTCATTTTTGTTCCGACCACATTCCATCAGCAAATGTTGCACATCTTCTATCTTATCACAAAGTTCACAATTAGGTGAATCTTTTTTTTTCATTAGGTATGCAAAATTTGCAGATGAATAATGTCCAGAACGTAGTCTTATTGCTAACATAACATAATTTCTATGGACACCAGTATTAAACCAAGGGGAGGAAGGAAGTACCCCTTGTATACTTTTGTACCAAATACCTTTTTCTTTACATCTGTTATTAAAATGGAGTTTCCAGTTATTAAAACATATTTTTTTAAATTTTGTAAAATATTCATTAAAATCTGGCGCAAAATTAATCAGTCTGCCCTCTGTTGTTGCTAATTTTGAATTTTTATCCGCCTTTTCATTATCACTTATTCCAATGTGTGAAGGTATCCCCTGTAGTTTGAAATTCGCTTTTTTTTTGTTTTAAAATATTTATATAATATAAAATTTCAAAGGCTATCATCTGACAATTGTTAATCATGTGTTGCATAGAATTTCTAATCAAAATTAAGCCATAATGCATCAACGAGGGTGGCGTCATGCAGACGAATGAATGAATCAAAGCAAATCTTAAAAGGGCGTGTACTTATGTACGTAAAGAAAAATAAGAAAAATAAAGAGATTAAGGGGTCTCGGTATGAATCTAAAATACGTTTTTGTAATTTAAACATTGTAAAATGTTAAATATTTTTAATTTATATATTATTGTTTTCTTCGTTCCTTTTTTGTTAATGTCACAAAAAAATTCATCATTTTTCTTTGAATTTTCATTTATAAAATTGAGTCCGATTGAACTCGAAATGAATCAATGCAATGTAATAAAAGCCCCAACTGAATCGTACAAGCTCGTTTTTTTTGTACTTGAATTTGTTGCAATGAAGTTTTTATTTAAATAAAGACATTTGTCTTGATAAGAACTATAATAACTCCGTCCTCAGATAATGCATGCGATGATCGCTTAGCGGCCAATGTTAATAATGTATCGCAATATAATGGATTTCAAGCAATCTAGATAGCTGCGTATCCGGCGGCCTATCCCATACCTAATTCCCCATACCTAGTCCACAGATATGTTTTGGCAAGCGATAACATAAAAATTGATCAAAATATCAATCTTGGACAGCAGGTTTTGGATTAGGATTGATTATAATATTGGCCGTTAGTCGGCAGGTTGCAAAAAACATTAAAAATCCAAATCCATTCCTCCAATGCAAAAAATTCGATGTATGCAATAAAATAACACTGATTATTATAGGGCGCTAGAAACAATCTCCCTTTATCGCGATCAAAGGCTGAAGTCTGCCCTGTCACAAATCTTTCTCGTGTAGTTTTACCTGTTAAATTGTAAAAGTACCAATTCATATGTTATTATAGTTGATGCCATCTGTAACATAAAAAAGATTGGTTTATTACTTACTTATTTTCACACTAAGTCCTTAACGAAGTAGGTAGAGAGTGTCTAGTGCCAAATGTCACGATACTTAAAAACCTGTCTCGCTTTCTTCACATTTATAACCCTTTTCATAAAAAAAACGCTGCTTTCGGAGACGCTTGATACCGCCTTTTGGGTAATGCGTAAATAATCTTGGTTTAATAAATAAATATAAACAGGAATACGTTTTTGTTACTGTTGGGATTATTTACAAAACAAACTGACGAACTTACATACATACAAACATAAATATATACTCATTGAACTTCAAATTCAGCTACTTAGTACACGCTTAGCGAAATAAAAGTCAATACTCTGAAATTATAACAACTGAACAGTTACTATAGAATATTTGGTTGTTCTGTGCTTCTGCTTATCTGACTGTAAACAAGGGTTATGTATATTGTATTTATCTATCTATCTTTTAATTCGAGTTATAAAATAATTCAGAAAACACACGAAAAAGTAAAATACATATTCACGGCGATATCCTAGTAGAGTAGAAGAAAACAGAGGCACACCCCACGACTAGC
>NJDC01002428.1:178277-190291 GCA_002245475.1 Calephelis virginiensis
TTATCCACGTTCCCGTTAATAAAATGACGTGAATATTTTTTTTGAAGGAATGCAAAATGCACTTGAGCTCATCAATTTTTCCAGGTTTGCATAAACTTCTGATGTGAATGTAGAAAAAAATTAAGCTGGATTTACTGTTGAGTCCAGATGTCCTGATAATTATCTAACGAAGTGGTCGTGGTGGAAACACTGACAGATTCTAAGCTCCTTATTTTTTTGTCCCAATATTTATAGTAGGTACGATTTTAGGTATACCTTTAGTGTATCTTATTGTAATATCCTTTTCTCCGTTTGCGATTGTTTGTGCAAGTTCTTTTTTTATTTCTTTTAGGTATTTCTGTTGTATTGGTGTGGAGTCGGAATACATTTTGACGTTATTTTGGAGTTTGTCTTTATTCCGCAGGAGTAATTTGACCGTCAGCGGTGATTCAAAGAATATTTTGATGCTACGGTCTTTATTTGGATTGTACTTCCCAACTCTAAATGTTTTAGTGGGGTTTGGATAGTTGCTGATTATTGAAATGAAATAGTTGAGCGCTATAAAATTTAAAAAAAAACCGACCCCATATGATCATTACCTTATTTCGATTTAATAATTGTTTTCCTAAAGGTAGATCATGGTGGTCATGATGAAGGTCATAATATAAATTCGAAATTGATCCGTGGAGTGCCTTTTAGGCTAAACTTAATAATGCATAAATTTTCGTCTAATTTTTCCACTTTGGACATATAAGTATTTTTATTTCGACATGGCAACAGCAATACACACAATATTACAATATAACACTTACACATACACAAATGTTTGTATGTAGCCAATAACAGGCATGCACAGCATTCCTAATAAAAAATATTAGTCAACATGTTGCTGCAGATGACGTAACATCACTAAATGATAATAAACTTAATAGTGATAATACTAATGGTAATGCTAATACAATTACAACTTAGAAGTAAATGAAATAATGTAATGCAGAAAGATAATATGCTGCTTTTAATTATTTTTTTTAATACCAAAACAAGTGTCATTAAAGATATTTACATCTCTGGCTATACCATTTGCTCTATTACAGTCCACACAAATTTTTGACAAAAAAAAGTATTTTCGGAGATTTGTTCTACCAATAGAAACATACCGTGAGTAATTATATGGTACGCTTAAGTATGATCTGCTTGAGTAAACACTTCAAATCTATATTGTCAGATACCAATTTCTTTAATATTAATATATTTATAGTTGAACGGCTATATTTATTAATATATTCGTGGTAAGTTGTATTTTGCTATTTTAGTTTGACGGTACAATTACAGATTATCTTTAATTTTATTTTCATAGTTTAAATACTTACTGAATTAAATAATAAAGTATCCTGCAAAATAATAACACGTTCCAAGTTATTGATAATAAGATGAAACTGCTGAAATATTTATCTATTACTTTAACTAATTTGCTCAGCCTGGTGTAGTGTGACTGGAGATCCATCCATCTTGTGTTCTTGTTGCACTTTTGCTGAAAAAAAAAACAGATTTCATATTGTTACAGTCTTCCTCTGTGGCTGTGAGTCTTTTACTTGATTTTAATTTAATGATTTTAAGGAGAATAGGTTAGAAAGCAACATAGGACTTTCCTAGTTTTAAAGTAGTATCTAATCAAAAGACTATTTTTCATTTTATTTATTATTGAATTTATACCCGTTATTTTAATAACACATTTTTATGCTATAAGAAAGTGAACAATCAGGTTACTGTCCTGGTAAGAGGCAACTGTCAACCAGAGCCAGGATTAGTGCACCGCTGTCTGATAATAATTCTTAGATCCCGAGTGCATATTAGCCGGCTACAGACTACCCTACCCTCCATCGGAAGATCGTAACAGTATCGCGACAGGAATGAGTAAGAATCATCCCCTTGTCGCTGATCTTCTTATGGTTGATCTTATAGAATACGCCTTACATCCCAGCTGTAGGACAAGGACGCACTATTAACGATTGTGACCCATAGACATTATGTCTATGGGTCACGGTCGTCTTTTACTATAAAGAAATACGTATGTTTGGGTGCTGGCATCTGTCGTACTATAAAAACTTGAAATGGGAGCAAGCCTTTTAAGCATGGATGAAATAAAATTTCTTACTTGTCTCTGAAATATGAGCTCATTGAAATGTTTGAACTTCAACACGAGATACGCAGAGATAGCGAAAATCAAAGCGTCTATGAAAACATAAAAAAATCCTGTTTGCATTTTATTTACCTGTAAGCAAATTTTGTGGATAATTCCATTTCATTTTAGAGTTACCGATACCGCTGCTTTCAGTAGGTTTATACAATACAATACAATAACTCTTTATTGTACACCAAATACAGAGAAATTACAAGTACATCTAATAAAACTTAAATTATAAGATACAACACAAAGGCGGCCTTATCGCCAAATCAGCGAGTAAAAACAAGTATAAGTGGTGAATATTCAAACATTCTTATTTTTTTGAAAAAATATTACATTTATAGGCTTCGTCTAATCTAGTAATGCTGTAACTACGTCTAGCTACGCTTTCTCGGATAAACTAAAGCACTAACATTTTAATGAAATGACACATTGACTAAAATACACAACTTTTTATCCTACCAGCCGGAGGAGCTTCCGCGAATGAGCGTAAAATTTCAGAGTGTGGACAAAGCAACATCTTGTAATATTATAGTGAAAATGTACACATACAAATATCTTCAAGCCTAGTTACGCGCGGCTTTATCAGAGAGTGTCGACTGCCAAGTCTCACAAATCCTACAGTCCAACGTAGAACGCAGCTTCCTCTATTGTAATCACTCTTGCATACAAACTTGATCATTCCGAACACATTTAACACAACCCTCAGATAATTATCGAGTGATTTGGTCATAAGGTGTCAGTTAAGGGTTCATCAAGTACACGGAACCTTCCGCATCTGCATTTGCATTGTATATTCGAAAAAGAACGAGAGTATCCGATATAATCCAGAGTCCGTAAGCTGATGTGGTAATGGGCGGGCCACATTGCTCGCAGAACCCACAACCGCTGAGGAATAAAGATTCTCGAGTAGCGACCCCAAACCGGGGAACGTAGTGTTGGACGACCTCCCACACGATGGAGTGATGATCTGATCAAAGTCGCGGGGAGAAGCTGGATACAAGCAGCTGGTGACCGTGATTTGTGGCGCTCTTTGGGGGAGGCCTATGCCCTGCCGCGAACGTCCTCCGGCTGATGATGATGATGATGCGTTATCTCTATTTTTTCATTATCTGCCATGCTCTCTAAATGACCGACAGGCCGGAAGCGATTCTAGTGCCCTGAGCGTTTATATGAAAACCTTGCGTTACCGTAGCTAATTTAGCGCTCTATTCGCAATACTCTATTCACATACTATATTTTCTTCATATCCAGTGTTCTTTTTATTCCTGCTTAAAGCACTACCAAGATAAATTCTTCCTATTCTGGATTGATAGCTTTAGTTTTCATCGAATGTAAATTAAAGCTTTCCTCCTTACAATCATCTTTCATAACTGTGACAAATAATTGCAGCTATGTTAATATGTAGAGCCAGAAAGTACAGCATTATCTGAATAAATCAGGCAGTTTAGCTGTCAGTGATCTTAAACTTTAGTTTTTTATATAAATAAAATCATTCTGCTAACACACAGCCTTGCAGGAAGCAAATATTACCGTAGCGACAGGTTGCCGTTTTAAATATATAGATATCACAGAACACTGCAGGTTGACGTCGTATATTTCACACTCTGCCAAAATGTTCCATAGTTACTTATGTAAAACCTTTTCAAAGCCTTTTTTGAGATCCATAGAATTACGAACATTTCTCTTTTCTACAGTCAGGTGCTAGTCGGTGATATTGCGGAGTGAAAACATTTGATCAATACATACTTTTACATAACTAAACCGACTAAATAAACAAAACATCCGACATCATTTTATTGAACATTAGACATTTACATAATGTGATCTTTAATAATTTAAAATACTCGTATGAATTTTGCTTCGCTAAGGCAACCGAAAAACTGACAAAAAACTTCAATCCAACGTGAAATCAAGTAATTTGGGTTTGGAAGTGTTCCAAAAATTTCTGCCTAATTTTTTTAGCTATTATCTACTTATAGCTGCTACAAAACCCGAGATAAATTGATACGAGTATGTAGGATCAAGCTGGGTCAAACTGGTCAGTTAAACAGTTTAGAAGTGCATCGCGGAAAAACAACGTGATGTAATTTATATATATTAAGATATTGCAAGAGATGCAACGTACCTGTACGATGATTCCCAGAAATGGACTGTATGGAAAACGATCAAATATCATAGGAAAGGTTTGAGTGAAATAATATTCCCATGTAAGCTCTATTTCACGGTGAGCTATTCGTAAGGAGAAAATTGTATTTACAACGTGTTCAACTGTAAAAGATGAAACTTAAAAATAATGTACCTTCAAGCAAAACTGTTTCATCTACTTTACTCAATTTATTAACTACTGGTAGGTGACTAGCTCATAAGAAAGACATCTTTGTATGAAAATAGTGTCGCTGGGCGTTAATAAGAACCAATAAACAGCTTGTACTAATATTTGAGAGAAAAGCTATCATTCCATCCCATTCTATATTGCCGTCTCAGTCTCATCGCCTAAAAGTACAATTCTGAGACCAGCTGCAGACCGCAAACTGCAGCTGCAAACCACAGGCGACATAACTAGTTTCTATGAAGCACTATGAAATTGATTACGACCGCGATTACCAACACTGCGGCCTGCAGTCGATGCGTGCTGCCGCGGCGCGGCATGCATCAACCGCAAACTATGGTGCCGGTGCTGTCGCGGAGTGCAGGGAGATCGCACGTAAATATTCATAAAAAATGTGTACTTATTCGGAAGACAATGAAAAGAGAGTAAACATTGTTAATAGTCATCCAATCCTCGGCATAATCTGCAGTCATAAATTATTAGCTTCTCTCTTTCTAGTTTTGCCTGTTAGAAGACAATAAGGTTTCATCATAAAATAAAAAATTAAAAAAATGCATTTTTTGTATTTTTCAGCAACTGTATATATATGCTCAAAATATCCGAGAAGAAGGGATCAGCATCATCGTTTTCTTGGATGAATATTTATCTAACCGTCAATCATTATTACGGTATGGTAAACCACTATATTGTGCGTCATTTCCAACACCAGATCACTACACCAAAGAGGCAATATTTTTATACATCTAAGCGTTTGATACTCTAAATGCGACAAGGAATAAACAAATGGCTTTAAATATGTTTAATAGTGACCCAAAAATAAGAGAAGTTTTAAAGTTTTAATTTAAAATATTGGGCTGATAGTCATTAGACGGTCATAAACTTTGTTGATTCAAATAGTCCTACGAGTCGACTAACAAACTTACGTGGAAAATTAATGATACTTAACGTGAAATTTGGAAGTATAAATGTGGAGTGAGGAAAACAAAGTATCTTCATGCTTATATCACCAAAGACGTAGGCAGAGGTACAACCAGGGCAACCACGACTAACCGAAGACACTAAGTCCCATAATGTAATAGGTGGAAAGCTCATCGCCAACGGGGTACATATTCAACCCTGGGCAATGTCACTTTTATTAAAAAAATTAAAATACACATTCATTCTCTTTTTTTATTGCCCAGCCCGAGGATCGAACCCGGGACCTTAAGACGTTAAGTCTAACACAGAACCACTAGACCACAGAGGCCATCAAAGAATAGACAGCTCAAAAAAAAGTACGCATAAAGCAGCAAAGATTCTATAGGTACAAAAGGGTAATGAGAAATACATTTCTTTTAGCTAGCGCATTGGCTCAGATTAAACTAGATTTTTGCCAGACTCTCACCTAAATGAACGTTTTCCTTACAATACCATTCTTACGTTAATGTTGAGAAGCATTAACGTGTCAACATTAGCAGCCATGCAACATTGTCTAATCTAATTATTTTACTTAATTTACCTTTATTTGGGGAAATACAAATTTCACTCACAAATTGCAAATACGAACAAAAATTGTATTACAAACTTTATCAAAGAATTTGAAGACTTTTGATACTTAGTTGGCAACAACCGCTCAATATCATCAATTTCATCCAGTATTTGACGCCAATTTTTTGTTATGTTCATTATCAACACTAGTGCTACTGTTTGGTTTATCTCATATATTAGTCCCACTGCAAAAAATAGGCTTAGTAAAAAAAAGGTTAAAGAGGCCGGGTAAGACGTGTGAATCGATACAAATAACCACATAAGCAGAATGCTTTCATTTTCCGGGCTGGAGACCATCGCCTTTTTGTAGTTTGATACTATATTTTATGGTTTTTACATGTCACAGTTGTCTCCTTTCATCAGAACAGCTGCGCTATTCGATATCCAGCTGTTCTGTTGACCTTCATCAAATAGTCACAAATACGGGTCTTTTCCATGGTCCAAACATGGTTCACTTTTTATTCCAGGAAATTGGTGTCATAGATTTCTGTAGACTGTGTTTGTCACTGTCTATCAGGTGAACTATAGGCTTGTTTGCTCCTGAATATTTGCTTATATCCGCGGCATAACCTTCGTGGCAATTAGTTCCTACATTTTTTTAAATGAAGATAACCGACAAAACGCCATGCCAAATTTTAATGAAAGTTAACACAAAATATTTTATATTAGATCCTTACAGTGGTTTAATTTTTAATTATTAAAAACGTTATTGAAATCGTTCCTGTACTTTTTCCATTATGAAAACAAATAAACCCAAAAAAAATGTTCCGCCCTCAAAGCGTTCCAGTCACATAACCCAATTTTTATCAACCAAGCCATGCACATTTATGATTTTGAAATGCGTAAATGTAATATTAGTAACACACACGCTATAAAAGTAAATTAAATTTCTGTTGTTTAAAGTTTAAATATCAGTAAAATTAAGTTAAAATATTATATCAAGCATTCGCAAACTACTAGTAAATGTGTTAAAAAAAAAATATTATTATTACTATTTAATACTTCATTGCACACAAAAAGCAAAAATGTACGAAGTGTAGGAGAAGTAAATATGTACAAAAGGCGAGCTTATCTCTAACTACAGAAATTTCTTCCAGGCATCCCAATAAAATGAAGCTGTGAAAATAAAATGGAAGTCATCGTGTACAAAAAACAATTTTAGCTATGATTAGAACAAACAAATATACATATAATATTCAAGTATGTAGTTTGTCAAAATGACATAATTACCATAATCGTAAGTTTTGCTGTCAGGTTTAGTAAAAAAAACATAACATTGTAAAATAAGACTTCCAATAAGTGTTATCCAAGTGTATGCGAAGTACAGGCTAAACACAGATCTGTATGTTCCCCTGGTAAAAGAAATAAGTAACGAAATTAATATGTAACGGCCTTACTCAGAGTTGTCAATAATCTTTCCTTCAGTTATTAAGTCGATATTTTCTATGAAATTGTAACTTAATGCATGCATGCAATAGATTAAATATTAATTGATGTCACTGCGTGCAGCCTCATAATCTAGACCAGATTTAGTATGTTATCTATATTTAGCTGTATAACTATTGGATGCTACACGCCTAACAAAGAACTGATCCCATTTTTAAAACTTGCTGACTCTCTCAAATGAATCAGCGCTTTTTTTCATTTCGACTATTTTTTTTAATGTTAAAGCTAATTTTCATAGCAAGACTGGAGAGCCTAGTACATTTAAGTGAGTTAGCAATATTTTCAAATGACATCATTTCTTTGTTAAGAATGTAACCTCGGGTAGTAATATGGCTTCATGGTCTAGACATTAGTCACTAAAAATATTAACAATATGTTGTCAACTATAGTTGTAATTACATTAAGAAATTTGGGTTTAACATAGCCTCAAAATGAAATACGATGATACGAAGAAAGGAGGTACGTCGTATCAAGTTAGACTACTAGTCTACTAGATTTGTGATACTGCTATTTCAATTGTTTTCGTTGATCAGGCTCCTCCAAAATAATTTCACCAATTTGAAAATTATCATATTAATTGAATCCCTTAACATCCCTGATAAACGTAGGCTAAATTATTGAAATTTTCTTATTTGCTGAATATGTGTGCTAAAAGCTGTTACAAAAGATATTTTTTTATAAACCAACATATTCTACCACATCGTGGTGTACAAATGTTTTAAAAAAAACAAATCTATTGTTTAGATTTACAATATATCACGTTTTAACATATGAAAAAAAAAATTAAAGTATGATTAGGCTTAACGATAACTACCATAAGTTACCACAGTCCAAACTTAGTCAGTCAGGAGAAGAAACGGCAAAACAAACTCCCCAGTAACCAGGTTTAACCCTATCTATCTTAAACTGCCACCATTTCCAAACCTTGCCAGTCATGAGAATAAACGGCGAAACAAACTCCTTGTCAACCAAGAATATGTTATTTGCTATGAAATTACTATTAGAAAAAAAAAATAACCAATTAAACTTTTCTGCACAAAATTGTTTACACACAAACTTTCTTTAACAACTATTTTAAGAGCTTCTATCGAAATATTTTTAAAAGCATTGATTTTTTACGTATACAAACTTACATACAATTCATATGCTTTTTATAAATATTAAGTCTTTGACTAGGCACATGTAATTTCCCGCAATTTTTAAAATATGACATTTCCAAAATTTTCAACAATCATTTTAAGCAAATGATGATGTTTTTTACGTATACGCAAATAGCCAAAATATGTAAGCAAGGTAAATTTTTAAGGTTTTAAAATGTGGTTTACAAGAATGCAACTGATTAACGCAACATATCGCTATTTTGAATTCTCAAGATTCGTATCAAATCAATAAAACTGGTCAAAATAGGGGTGCCATACTGTAGAACTGAGAAAAATTTGCCATGATAGGCTAAAAGAGACGCGTTTTAGCCTTCCTATTTTCCTTCTTATTTTTCCCAATATATATACAAATCTATCTGTTTTATAACAAAGAGAGTCAATAAGATTTTTTCAATTACAAAATTTATCAATTTTTGTTCTTAAAAAGTTAGTAGAATCTACATTCTCAATATTGATATTGTTTAAATAAATATCTAAGTTCTTAGTTTCTCTATAATGTGTAATGTGTGTGTAATGTAATTTCCCTACAATTTTACTAATTTTAACTTAAAAAGGTTTATTTTAATATTATATTCATAAAGCCATCTCGAGACTTTGGATAAAGTTTGAGATGTTTCCTCTTTTAAGTCAAGTTTACTTTTACAATTGGTGAGAAGGGTAATATCATCAGCAAAAAATATTGAGTCATACCTAATAACATCAGGCAGATCATTTATATAATTTGAAAACCTGTATACCTAAAACATTACTTTTTTGTACACCGCAGTTATTAAAAGGTAATTTGAAGTTTAAACATTTCTATGATTTCCACAAATTTTTGATATTTCAACACTTTTTCTGTTTTCTATATAGCTCCTTAACCACTCTATTGATTTACCTTTAATGCCATATTTTTCTATTTTCGTTACAAAATTTTTATTTGAAACAAAATCGAATGCTTAATACATATCTAAAAATACAGAAAGTGAATAACCCTTACTGTTCAGACATTCAGTTACTTTTGAACAGGTCAAAACGTGAAAAAATTGTAGATAGATAGGTCTATACATAGTAGATTACAAGGAAAACTTAGAAATTAGGCTGGACAAGTACCTAGTATTTCGTTGTTATAAAATTGAAAGACTAAGATGCCGACTAGTATTCAAACATGCAGACATATTTCTCAATGACAAAATATATATATGTCATCGTACTTTCATGCATGTCCTAACCTCCAAAATGAAACACGGCAATAGCTAGCAAAAGAAAAAGTTAGATCAAGTAAAACGTAGTTCCCGGCTAAGGAAATTGACTAGAAACTTAAAGTCTAGTAAGTCTATAGTTTGGATTAGTTTTGGTGATGGTCAATAGATTATGCGCTCCTCTGACAAACTACTAAATTTATTGGCCTGTATCCTTTAAATTTGTCAGACAGCAACATGAAAAACTTTAAATGCAAATTTCTAGTACGCATTGCACCAGAGCTCACCAAAATATCAGGGGTGACTAAATGAAAGCTGCCTAAAGTTACTGATGTTGATCGGCCTTCTTTGAAGACTACCAAAACTGTATACCGGGCAGATAGTTCGCGGCCAGGTTCCTATCCTACTATGCTCTCTTGCTAATCGTCATTCGTTGTATCACGAGTTACTTACTCATTTATTTACTAACCTTGATATTCTTCTATCTGTATTTAATAAACCACTTATTGGCAGAAGTCCGAATACTCTACATATAAACAAAAGTAGCCTTATATTTTCATAAAACGACATATTGAACGTTATAATATTTTGTATTGCAATAAGAAACCCGGTAGTGTCCAAGGTTTCCAATCAAATGATACATTGATGTCATTATTATTAATTTCATTATGATTAATGATAATGTCATCAATGTCCTTGATTTAATGTTCTTTTTAGGAGTGTGTAATATAACGTTTTTAAGATATCGAATCGAAACTATATATCGATATTCGGTATCGGATTCCGAAACTATATATTTTCTGAAACTATATATTGGTGAATCGGTTTGTATTTGGTAACATCAAACCTATAAAACGATGTTAGCTAAAACTGTATACCGTATTATAACATGATATCATTGTAATTTATTATACCTATTCAAATCTGTCTGGATTTGGTACGTAGGCACATTGAGTGTATTACAGAATATATTTAATGGTTACTTTTACAAATAAAGTAATATGTACTGAAATAGGTATTTGTTTTAGTAAGTTTTGCGTAAATAAATATATATGGTAGGTACCTACCTACTACCTATTTACAAGCAAAATGCGTAAATAAACCAATATCAATGTCAATTAACTTTCCTTCATACTTCTACCAGGCTGAGGACTGTTTGGAATGAGATAGAACAGTTCGTCACTGATTAGTCAATTTGACTGTTTTAAGCGCGGGAGTACGGCAGGTGCAATTATGTACCTACTTGTATTGTTTGCTGTCGCGTATCCGTGAATATGGATGGAGTTGGTGTCGGCGTCAGGGTCATTGTCGTACTTATGGTCGCCGTCGAAGTAGTCGCTGCCGATGTCGTTGATGTTGTGGAGCCTACAACTAAAGTCGCACTAATTTCCTGTCCCCCAAACATGAGCCTCGAATAGGAATCCAAGTGTCTCTTTTACAAGTGGGCTTTCGAATTTCCGGCAACTTAATATAGGTAAGTACCTACCTAACTAATATCTGTAACCTATAGGTAATGAAAGAACATAAATTGACAAACAATTTTAACTCGCGAAATTGTTTGCACTTATTCGCGCTTCGCGGCCCTGAATCTATCAATAGAATAATAAGAAAGAATTAGAAATGGATCATAGAAGCGGACACCGGACACAGGAATCGGAACTATGAGTTCAAGGACAAAGGTCAATAAGAATTCCGAAAAATTGCCAATCGAAAATGATTCCTATTACTGACTAATGTATATTAAAAATATGGCAAAATATACGAGAAAGTATTGAAATAACCTTAATCCTAATATATTTAAAGTATAAAATCCTACAAAGGACTGGCTATTGCTATTTCATTCACCCACAAACAATCCTTTCAGTCGCCCGCGCAAGCGTCCTCCTGCATCGGTTCGGTTCTCCTCGTCGTATATCGTATCTTCTGTTCGTTTGTAGACCGTATTGCGAAGCGATACGGTTTGATTTGATATCCTATCGAGATACCAAGCCGAGCGTAACGCTACGATTCACTAATATAGGGTTTCAAAAATATATAGTTTTTATACGCATCGATATCGGATATTACGATATTGGTTTAACGTTTCAATATCTATATACGATTTGTATCGCCCACTCCTAGTTCTTTTTACCTAGTTACATGTTTTCGGGTAAAAACAATACCAAACCTCAGAGTAACACGTTTATGATGTATCTTTATAGTAT
>NJDC01002429.1:0-65261 GCA_002245475.1 Calephelis virginiensis
TAGAATGGCTCAGTCCACATAACAGCTTTAACCAATAAACTAAGGCTACATTCGCACTAGGAGCGATATTTTGCTGCGATCTCTAGGTTGCAAATCAATGGTTTGGTTTCCACTTGTGTTTTTGTTGTTGTATTAAGTAGTGAATTCCATAACGCTACTCAGAATTAAGTATATCATTTACAGTACAGATTCTACCTTTTAACCTTAAATTTTATAATAAATGTATTATGAACCTTGAAAAAAAATAAATGAATAAATAAAAACCATATTCACGCCCATACCCCCGAAGAGGAGCGTATTAAAGTATAAGTAATGTACCTCCAAATGTAGTGTGACTTATGTCAAGCTTTTTTAGGCTTAGCGTGAAAACGACTAGTGCGGGTGAAGCCTTAGTTAATACTCGGTGAACCTGTTTGACCACGTCGTCTGGATATGTTCCAATCAAAATGAAAGGTAAAAGGATGTGTCTTGTTTATGAAAATGTTATATGTCGTATGAATGTGGAGATACGATCGTCTCCTTGTGGAGAAATTCACTAATGTCGTAAGTCTGACTAGGTGATAGAGACAGACAACTTGCCTAATTTGGTGTAATGGTTTTACCCATTCTTGCCGCTGTCGTTGCTTATTAGTATCGTATTTTTTGAGTGTCGTATTCTGGTTCTAAATCCAAGGGCCTCTACCACCTAGTGTCTTTTTTGTTGTCAGGAAATCCGTTTTTTTTTATTATTATAAAAATTAACTAAGTAATAAAATTACACTTAATGGCGTTTTCGTGAATCGCTTGTAATTAACAAACACTTGTGATTTTCCACAAATGTCGGTTTCAAGCGCCTATGATGAGTACCTATAAAGTGAATTAATGTTTGTTCTACTAAAAGGAATTCTGAATTTTACTATTGACAAATCAGAGGTGATTCCAATAAATATGATGAAGATCCGACAAGTGGTTATTATGCTTAATAAAATATTTTTTGTCGTTTACTGGGATGACATAGTGTTACTTTCGAGTGGGATCCAAAAAAGAGCGGGATTGAAAGACAGTGTTATTGTAAAAATTAGAAAGGCCATGCTTTATGTGGAAAAAATGTTAGATATAAATTTACATACGTACATACATATCTTCACGCCAAGTCGCTTACGGGGTAGGCAGAGAGTATCGAGTGCCAGACCTCACGATCCTGACAAATCTGTCTGGCTTCCTTCACGTTCATTACCCTTTTCATACAAACACGCCGGTTTCGGAGACTCTTGACATCACCCTCGGATAATATCCGATTGATCTGATCGTGGAATGTCAACCTTGGTCTCCCTGGGTACCTGCATCCATCCGTGCATAGCATACTCCGACACCAAAACTTTCTTTCAATCCCACTCTTTCTCGGATCTATTGTTACGAATGCGGTCAGCGAGCGTTACACCACAGATTTTCCGTAGCGCTCTTATTTCGACCGCATCTATCCTACTTTCATGCTTTTTCTGATATACCCAACTCTCGCTTCCATACAATAACGTTGGGATTAGCACAGAATTATGCAAAGCGAGTCTAGATTTTAGACTCAAAACCTCGCTTTGAAATAGTTTACCCAACGCTCCATTCACGCTATTCCCTGCACTCACTCTCCTCTCTACATCCGCGGTGTACCTTCCATCCTTGCTAAAAGCGCATCCAAGATACACAAAATAGATATACAATGAAATGTGAATGGGTGTAGGTAGGTACTGTCGGAGAGACATAGGTCAACATTTCACAATCAAATCCATCGGGTTTTATGAGAGTTTGGTTTCAAGAAACCCCGAATTCGGCGTATTTATATGAAAATTATAATGAGTGTGGAGGAAGCTAGACAGGTCTGCAAGGATTTTGACATTTTGACACTAGATACTCACTGCTTATCTCAAGAAAGACTTGGCGTGAAGATATGTGTGTATGCAGATAACTGAAATTGAAATCGGTTAATGAATTTGAAATCTGTTTTGCAGTTTATAACCTCTTTAAATTGACATGATTTTGTTATTGCAGCAGTTTAATTTATTTTAATGGATTTCAAATTTATATATTTAGAGTGGCTGCGGCAACCCTAAACCATTCGACTACAAATCAAGTTAGCGCCCTAGAAACCTGTTCAATTATGTAAATCAGGATAAAAGAGAAATATCAACTTAGAATTAGTGATATTTGACTTAAAACTAGTTAGTATTTCTCCACAAATTGAGAACATTGCGATTAGTCAATATCCAAAGGATAAATCGTAGATTGTTATGATTTTATTTGTTTTTATTTGAAAGAGCTTACTTCGAAAGTGATGTTATTGAATTTTTTTTAGTGAAAACAATTCCCGGAATTGGTTATGTGCCCGTGTTGGTCCGGGCTCCTTTGCAGAATAGACCATCTGCCTTCCTGTGCCAGGCAGCTCGTAAAAAGCGACCATAGGCTTACCCTCACTAACACCGTGACATGTGACTAGGTGGTAGAGTCTCGCAGCGACTCGCCCGGATTGGTACCACCGCCTTAGCTATTCCTGACGTCATAATGTCAGCGCTTGCCATTGACGTATTCCGGCTCCGAGGGTAAGTTAGCCGATGAACTTACTTTTGCTCGAGGCCTGATATCCAGGCCTAAGGTTGGCAACGCTCAATTTCCACCTTTGGTGTCTCTAGACGGCGTGAATTTCCTACCATCAGGAAATCCGTCTGCTTGTTTGCCGTCCAATATCATAAAAAAAGACTTGCCGCCACATTGTAGGACTTAGTGTTTACGGTTAGTTTGGTGTTGTACCTCTGCTTACCATTTCGGGGATACGGGTTTGAATGTACTTTTTTTGGAAAATTAGTTGTGGTTTAAAGGTCACCCGGCGTCGTTCAAGTTTATGAAATTTTATGCATTGCTAGCTGTTGCCCGGGTAGTCCTACGGGAACATTGATTCGGGATAAAAACTATTCTACTTGTTAATCCAAGTTACCCTCTATGTGCATACCAAATTTGATGAAAATCGGTTTAGCAGTTTTTACGTGAAGGAGCAACAAATAAACAGACTAACTTTCGCATTTATCTTATTAATAGAACTATTAATTATAATCCAAAACCACAATTCTGTGTCTTTGTCATCGAAATTAAATGGACCAACCTCGAAACATGACCTACCTTTCAAAATATATTATTTAAATCATGACGTGGCAAAGAATTGGAGTGGATTTTTGCAATTTTACTGTTTCTAAATGATAGCAGAATAGTCATAAAATTTATTAGGTATAGGTATTTTGAATTAATATCAAATTGTATTTATTTCGTCAACATGCAAATTCACTAACGAATTATAATTCATAACATTGAGCCAAAGAGTAAGCGTACACTAACTGCTCCGATCATAAACCGTGCCTGGGGCACGTACAAATATGAAACAGTATGGAAACTACATACAAATGTTTGAAACGGCATATTCATACAAACATGCGCTTTGACGAACCCATTGTTGCAGTAGCGAAATCCGTTTAGTGGCTCGTCGATGCACATATTTTAAGAATGTGTCGTTTCGAAGGTTTGCAATTAGTTTCTCAATTGTTTCATATTTATTTGGTGCCCGAGAGCCAGTATTAGACGTTTAGATAATTTAGCCCTCTCCTCTGCAAGATTGTATAAGAATTCAATTGCTCCCCTATCCTTTTTCTTCCCTTCCCCTTTTCCCTTACCTAACAGGTAATAATAAGATATTTTTTATAAGAATTAATGTGGTCCTCGCAACACGCTTAAACAGATGAAGCAATTTTGCTAATCCTTTTTCTTTTGTTAGCATATGACAAGAAGGAAAACGGGAACTTATGACAAGTAAACTTGGAAAAATTGCAGTAAAACGGGACAGACATTGCTGTAATCCATACAATCTGCTTGTAGCTATTAACACCAAGCAAAGTTCGCCGGGTCAGCTAGTTGTTATTAAAAATGATTTTATCGTTCGGGCTCTTATCTTTACTTACCATGTTAATTTTTTATTTTTTTTAATAGACAATCCCTTACTTGGTAGAAGTTTGTTTTTTTTTATACAAGAGGAGGCAAACGATTAAGTGGGTCACCTGATGGAAAGTGATCACCTCCACCCCCGGACATCCGCAACACCAGGAGTATCACAGATGCGCTGCCTTTTAAGGAATGAGTACGCTCTTTTCTTGAAGGTTCCTAAGTCATAATCGTTTGGGAATACCGCCCTCGGTAATTGATTACACAAAGGTGTTATGCGGGATAAGAAATGTCTACGGAATCGCACGGTTGTAGATCACCACGCATCCAGATGATGGGCATGATACTTTAAACTCTGTCACGATGTCCGAAGCTGGAAATCAGCGGCTGGAATTTAACCAAACAACCCCTCAGAGCATTCCCCATGACAGATGCGGCAGAGAACACTGAATGACCCAACATCTCTACGCCACGCCAAGGAATCAAGCCGATCGGTAATGGCCCGGTCATTGACAATTCGAGTTGCTCTACGTTGAATGTGGTCAAACGGAAGAAGCTGATACTGCCTTTGCCCAGAGTTGACAACAGTACTGAGTACAGAGGCCGAATTTGCGCTTTGCATAGTTGTTAGCGATGGGTCGGCTGGAAATTCTGTCTCGCTTTACTGAGTACACCAAGTTTTTTAGAAGCTATTTAGCCTTCTCCTCCAGATGACGACGAAAATGAAGATCACTCGAAAAGTCAACGCCGAGTATACCAATGCAGGCTGTGGCAGTTTGGGAAACGCTCTCAAATCGAGAAGATGCAACAAAGGGTTTTAGCGGAAAATGCGCAAACTTGTGTCTTTCTAAGGTTAAATTGCACCAGATTCTGATGGTCCCAAAACAAAATTTCAGACAAAGGATTGTCAACTTTAGACACAAGTTAGTTCTGACTCTCGATGACATGTTCCCAATATATATTATGTCGGCTAAAGTATAAGGCTTCCCCAACATAGGTTCACACATGTTACTAATTTGCAACATGTCATTGATATGCAGAAGAAACAAAGTACACAAGGTGTAATGGACACTGCACTCTGGACTAAGCCGTGGCCATCGACAGAGACTTTATAGTTCTCTGGATGAGAGGTCAGCAGAAGGTCTAACAGTGAAGGCATAAGATCCTCAACATCCGGAATTCGCGTGGGCGAAGTCACCAGTTGCGTGAGATCATAGGACAGGGCAAAGTCGTGAACAGAAATTCCCGCATGATCGGTTGAACGTGAACCAAGCCGATCAGCTCGGTGGGCGATAAAATCACAAAGAATCACGATCTCCGCGGATGGGATCTGCTCAGTCACTGAATCGGAAGCTATATACATGTGCTCAACGAGCCGGTCTATTTCGGCTAAGTCGCTATGCGACCTGTACAGGCACGCGTAGACTCGCGGGTGGTCTAAGCAGTCAACACGCAACCAAAGAATGGACAGGTCTTAGCCTTCAAAATTAACCAGGCGCCGGGAACAAATATCCTCATTGACGAAAGCGCAGACGCTAGCCCACGGTACAAATGAATGTTCAAGTTTATACCCCGGGTAAGAGAGGTATGGCGTGTCAGCCAGAGGCATTTGCGTCTCAGTCAAAAAGAGCAAAGCTGGGTTCGACGTCTCCTGGTGAAAGTGGACGGCGTTTCAGTTGGAGTGTATTCCGCTAATGTTGCAGAAATCCACAACGAGCGTGAAAGGGGGCGCTGACGCTAAGAACTAACGGCGCGATTTTTACCCGCACCAGCGGCGGTCGCGGTTTTGCGATTTTATTTCAAAACTCACGAGACGGGTAATTTTTGCGGTCCCGCAGCCGCCGCTGTTGAGATTTTCGCCCGCAAACTTGGCGGTTGATTATCGCGCGGGCCGCGGTTGCGATTAAATAATCAGTACAAATAGTATAAAATGATCGCCCGCCAAGCGACCGCAGAGCGCGCGGTTGCAACCCGCCGAGGCGGCGGCAGAAGATCGTCGCCCGCATGATTAACTCGCGGGAACCGCAAGCAACCGCAGGCGCTGCGGGCGAAATTCGTGTCGTGAAATGTGAACTTAAGTTTTGCATATAAATCTAGATTCAACCGCCGCGGGCCCGGGTAGAAACCGCGACATGAGTTCTCAGTGTCAGAGTTTTGTGCCCTATTTGCCTAGAACATATTTAAATTTACACGCAAATCGCCCCCCCCCCCCAATGTAAGTGAGGCCACCTGGTTAGAATCCGTGGATTCTAAATTGGAAACACCGGGGGGGGGATTGGTCTACACCAGATATCCAGGTGGTAGCCCCCTGGGGACTAATACTTGGAATTTGCGGCTCCATTATGAAATGGGGGGAGGGGGAGTGGGCTTCCGGGACTCTCACCAACCAGACGAAACGCAGCAGCAACGCCGCTACTTCACGCCGGTCTTAAGTGAAAGATTGGTACGTCCCCGAGCGAGCCGGCCCATTCAGCTGCAAACATACTGGCAAATAGCAGGGCACTACCACAAAGAAAATACGTAAAGAACGAAATATAATGCCTTTATTATACCTTTTTTTGAAACTCAAGTACCTAAAGTTCGTTGCGACTTAACAAAACTTACCTACAATTGAACGTTGGTACCAATCAGTAACAATAAGTAGATCTTGTTAACTTTAATAAGATTGTTCTTGTAATCTAAGAAATTTTCTCCTTCAAACTGCCCTTAACAATATCAATAAATAGTGAAAAAAAACGAATATTTTAAACTAACTACATATTTAAATAAAAATGTGTTTATTTATGCTGTGGGCTGAATGTGTGGAGCTCTGTGGTCTAGCGGTCCGGCATCGGACTTGACTTCTTAGGGTCCTTGGTTCGCTCCCCGAGTCGGGCGACAAAAAAAATGAATAACCTGGGATTTGGATATGTGCCCGGTTGGCGATAGGCTTATTACCTATCATAGTGTGGGACTTAGTGTCTTCAGCTGGTCGTAGGTGCTCTGACTACCGCTTCAGGGATATTAGCGTGTAGCAAACTACATATTTCTCACTCAAACTAGCATTAAGTATAGAAAAAAACAAGGATAGCTCGAAGCCATTTATTGAATGTTTAAAATACATCAGCCCTCTAAAATATTTCAAAAATCCATCACTCGTTTTTGTTTACTGCGTGTAACCCTGCGATTGAACATATTGTGTGCATCGCAAAGAATAATAATATAATATATACTCTAATATTGTGACTTATCCATGTCATGTCATGCAAAATGGTCACCATAGATGAAAATGCAATATATACTGTATGTTATAAAAAGTAAGGAAGTCAAATGTCATATTTTTAAAGTTAATGTTTAGTAGCGACATGACCAGAGAGACGTCGTACCAGTTTCTCAGCATCTGCGTTATTGCGGTGTTTTTTTTGTTTATTTATTGAGCCCATGGAACTGCTACAGCCTGAATTATCGTACTCGGTGTTGACATTTAGTGTGATGTTCCGTTTCGTGGTTATACAAAGAAAATGCCAATGTGATAAATTTATGGTTTGAATCTCAAGCTTCTTTCAAACACTGATGGCAGCACCAATCTGTTGGTAGCTGGAATCTAGGATAAGAATTAGGACTATTTTCGTTGAGATGAGAAATGAAATTGAAGAATAACGATGATGAAATGAATTATGTTCGAAGTAAATCCCAATATCAAAGGGATTTCGAAATCAAGCATTCCGCACGCACTTATTTTCTTCAAACGTGTGCTCAGCAGTCGTCTTATCTTCTTTGCCGATTTGCGTACTTTTTCTGAAAATAAGCAAATTATTAATTGCAAAGAAGTAGGCGAATTCCTTAATATAGAATACTCGAAGCTCATACATGCCAAAGCTTGTTCAATATTAGCAAGGTTTGGTGCGTTGCATTTACAATCTTCTCTTGCCATTTCATACAGATTAATTTTCTTAGACTTGGCTCATCAGATGCGTGCCTATATTTAGAATCTACCCTGGCTTTTATGATGCCGATTCAAGGAATTATCCTCAAACTTTAAATCAACTAACCACAAACTCAAAAACTCTAGACTGCTATATCAGGATAGTGGATTCGTATCGGGGATTCCGAATCCTTCTTGTAATGGAAGGATCTACAATTATTTCCGTCTGTTTACATACATCGTGTGGAGATATCAGATCAGGGCAGATTACCTTCAGAAAGAACAAAATTCGTAAGAAAAAAGGCATATGTCACTCACTGACCTAAAACTTGCTGTACTAAGACAGTTATAACATATAAAGAATGGTTTTGCTACATACCCAGGATTATCCCAGCACAATGCTTGGTCTATCATAAAAAAAAAATAGTATGTATCTGTGTCGATTACTTTTGTGAAAATTGATCCTAAGCACAAAAGAAGTGCGAAAATTTAATAATATGGATTATGTACAATTATGTTATCGTGCCACTATTAAGATTTTTATTACTATCATACCTTTCATGATGAATTAAATATTAATATTTTGTTATCTTGAGTTTAGACCGTTTTATGGAAACTAAAAATGAATGGTTGTTGTTATCTTACCGCATCTGCTTTTTAGGGAAAAGCTAACTTCTTCTTTTACTTTAATTAAATTTTTATGCAACATGTCACAAGTCACACAAAACAATATTTCAGGGAGTAGTCCTTGCAGCTGTCTTATCACCAATATAAAAACAGTGCTGTTAAAAGTAGTGTTACTTATCTGAAACAAAAACAACAGTATGTAGGTTAGATCCAATTTTTTTGAATCATATTTGATGTCATTAACCAACGCAACGCAACGCAAAAAAGGGGTGTTATAAGTTTGACATATCTTTCTGTCTGTGGCATCATAACTCTTGAGTGGATACAGTAATTTCAATTTTTTTTTGTTAAAGGTAACTTACATGCCAATGTTCTTAGACATGTTTGATGAAAATCGGTTGAGCGGTTTAAAAGTTGTGGGGGTGAAAGTGGGGATATTAACATTTTTTTTTGTTTTTTAAAGGGAAATTAAGTTCCTTTGTCACGGGCTTTTCAAATTTTTAATTTACTATTTTATTGTTTTAAACTGCTAGCTACCAAATCAGCCGACAAGTCCTCTATGAAGCTATGACTTTTAAATATTATTTCTATATTGGTCAATCATGTAGGCATGTGACATGAGTTGGATACCGCGATATATACATTCATTATAACCTTGCTAAAGTTTGAAGTTGAATTCCTACATTACCCAAAGTAATGGAGGATCTCAGTCTGTTATGAAGATGAATCGACAATAATTACAGCTGGACGTATTCAGTAGATACAAAAGGAATTGGAAAATTAAGTTTCTGGTGCTATTCTCCTAATTTTCTCTCTTTAAAGTCTTTTTTGACACATTTCGTAACTTAAATTAAATAATATCAGTTTTATGCAAACATTATGACCATCTGGAGATGCACAGCAGCAAAATAATTTTACTGGTTCATGGTGTTCCTGAGCGAAATAAGGAATACTTGTGTAAAGTCAGATCTTTCTCCCGACTACTTTATACATTATCATAGAATTGGCCACAGCAACTCAGGCAAATCTAGGTCTATCCTTCTTAAGTTACTTGATAATACTAAAAATATCATTTGGAAGACTAAATGCTGTCTAAAGGGTACTAGGATTACTATCCGAATTTTGTCCCTATGTCCCATGAGCTTGTTGGCATCAGTCGTTGATGGACCGGCAATGAGACTCTCGTGGTGTGTGATCAGGATGGCTCACAATAGCATGTTCTTAATATGGTGGAACTGTATGCAATCCTGTGTATCCTGGATGATGTCTCTGAGTCAGTTAGCAAGATTGCTCCAGCTCCAGTAAGCGAAGTTAGAGCAGTAATAGCTAGCTGTCGTATGAAAAGTGGAGTAAAAAAGAAAATTTTGTTTGTGTTTATTATTATGTCTATTATTATATATTTTAGTATTTTGATTTTTGGCAATATCATTGTAGTTTTAATCGGATAACACTTGTTATTTTCTTTTCCTTGTGATACTTTTTTTTTAGATCGTACTTTGAATTTTTGTATTCATTTGTATGGCAAATAATAGGTATAACACATCCAGATAATACACATTGTACTTATGTTTATGATAAATGTCAGTTTTTAATCTGCCTTTTCGTCTATATTTTTCTCTTGTTGGTCCGGGTCCGTTAAGTTGAATAGACCATAACCTCTCTGACAAGCGAAGGCAATTTTACCTACAAGTGGTACAGTTCTATGCAGCAACTTAACCGGGTAGGGATCCACCGCCTTACCTATTCCTGCCACCATAATTACTCTTTCATGTTTTGGCCCGAAGGATAAGATAGCCAGTAGAGTTGCACAATAAGCCTTCTATCACGGCATCAGGACAGCAATGCACCTGTAAAACCTTTGGTATCTATAGGCCACGGCTATCTCTTAGAATTAGAAAAGCAATGAGCTTGTTTGCATACCATGAAAAAATGATATTGTTGCCGTTTGTCAATATTAGTTTTTAATGCACTTTTCTCATGAAGACTAGATAGTCATGTATGTCGTTTATGAGAGATAACTGCATCATATGGACACCACATATGTTGCAGGTGCGTCACTGCGTGGCGGGGGTATTAAGCCAATTGTGCAAGACCACCGGCTGCCCCACCCACCGGACCAGGTTGCTAGGTGTTCGATATTCTACCGAACCGTATTTTAAGCACTATTTTCGGTATCACAAAAATACTGAAGTGAGGGCGGCTCGGTATTGTCTTCTAATTATTTTTTCTCCCTCATGTACGATGTGACTGTTCGCTTTTACAAACCAAAAAGCAGGTATCATAACACCACATGAGCGCGTTCACGCGTTCGCTTATAGATTTCTCGCGTTCGCATGGGAATGTACAGCGGCCATGAAATTTTAGGTATCGATAAATTTTAAAGAATGAAAAAATGTAGCCCCAGACAGGGTTTGAACTTTCATCTACTTCCTAATAATGCAACGCATTTTTTCCAACTCTTTGTTATCTCTTCTACATTTAATTATTCTTCAAATCACCGCTAAACGATGAAATTTTGATTTTTTCATTTCATCTTCTTGTCTTATAAATATAGAATAGAATAACCTAAGGTTCTTATGCAACGAAATTTTAGTGGTATGGATACAGATACGCTTCATTAGGCCCAAGCTTGGGCTGCTTGTCGTATCAGCAATAAACAATGTGTGCAACAAATGAACGAAAAAGCTTAGAAGTTCAACTCCATATTTTATAGCTTTATAACAAACATTTACTGGCAACATTTTCATGATGTAATTTTCATTATTAAAAATAAGTGACTAACCTTGTCGTGTTTGACATAATCCAGTATAGTTAATAGAGAAAGCATCGTATTTACAAATTGCACGACCAGATGCATCAGCAACTACAAAACATACATTATATTAATTTTATTAACATCGTCAGTTTGTGGGACTTGACTTTAAGAGAAGAACCGATCCCCGTCTTCTTAATAAAAAATGTGTTTTTTCAAATATATATCATATTATATAGTAATGAATTCTTATTTCGCGTGGTCATCGCATCATACCTGAATGGATGGACCGATTTCGCACATTCTTTTTTTGTTGTGTTAGTTATTGCGAGGAGAATGTTGAAGAAAAGAACGTGGGAAATTGCAGGAAAAACGGAAAAACTTTTTTTTATACTAACTGTTGTTAATAACAAAAAGTCCGCCGGTTCCGCTAGTATCTAATAAAACAACATTGTCTGAAATTGGATGTGTTGGATATGTAATCATCAAAATTTTATTTATATACGATTTATTTTTATACGTGGATTTTTCAGGGTGATGGTAGCACAGAATACAGCACATTATTCACGGTTACACCTACTTGCCAGAATTTTATTTGCCATAATTTCATCTGCTATAATGGTCAACAGATATAATTTTGTTTCTTATAATTTTATATGTCATACTTATTGTTTACTATGTTAGTCACGTGTTAGAAACTTTGTTTCCCATAAAGTCAATTTCAATAATATCATCTGCTAGCATAATTGTAAGCCGTATCATCACAAGCCATAACACCATTCACCATCAAAATAACTTCTAGTAAAAGAACATAAATTCGTTTTATACTAAATGATCAAATGAAAATCTAAAGCAGGTACGATCAGGTTTACTTAGGTTAGGTTAGAACATGAAATACAACGCACGAGCCAAGCAAGCGAAGCGAGCGTGCCGCGGCAGCGGCCGGCGAAGTGCCAGAAAGCTAATTGCTTTTTAGAACAAAGGCGTTAGGTTAAATTTGAACGGAAGCAACTTAGCTCATATAAAGAGGAACTAGATAAATAGGTATTAGAAATAAAAACAACTACAATAATATGTAATCATACTGTCATATACACCGTGTTTTTGACAGCTCACCGAAAAACGAAACCATGGGTTCTGTACATGATAGACATGCATATGCAGTTGGAATTTTGTGTCGGAAATTTCATGAATTTTTGAATTTTTTTTGTAATTTTTTTTATTGATTTCACTACTATTTCATTCATACTGTCTAATGTAACATGACTTTTATAAAAAATCTCATAAATAGTCAGTTTTTACTAAAAACAGTAATGTATTAAAACAGCGTATTTAAATTTTAATTTTCCGTCAGCTGTGGCAAAGAAAATAGTCAACACCTTATAAGGCAAGGTTATTGCACTTGACACGGCACCTGGAGTGAGCGTCACAGCGTCTGCTGTCTCGCTCACTCGAGCTCACTTCGAGCCGCGAATGCCTCGTTGAAAGATGCCGCGAACGCCGCTTGATCTGCCGCGACACTGATAGTGATCGACTAGATGCGACATTCCAAAAAATAATTTATTGTATTAATTTGAATAATACTTTTTTAATTTAATGTTGTATGAGTAATAAAGTGCTTAATACTAATTTATAATAATAATAATAATTTTTCTTTAATCAAATTCACTTCTTCTGTCTTGGTAATGAAACTCGTTTGTTGTGAAGTGCTTAAACTTAGTTATTTTTTTGTTACTAGATTAATTATAATTACGGAATAGTTAGAAAAGTAAAGAACTTTACACTTCGTTATTCGTTTTCTTATGTTTTAACTATGACAATTACAAATGACCCCATGCATGTTGTAACTAAGTTAAATCTTGGAATCCTTTGAAGAATAGGCAACTAAGCAGTTCTAAAGAGGTGAGCATTGCTTTCTCTGTCACTGCAATCGTGTCCTTGGCTTGATGGCAAAATCCTGCTCCCGGATTATTATCCCAACCACTTATACCTGACACCATAGTGTAAATGTTAGCCTAACAGTTAATATTACATAACATTGTTAAGTGTAACTCACAAACTACAAGTTGGATATTGAGCAAGTTTATGTGGGACTATACATTATTGCTATCTTTCGAAAAAAGTATTATCAAAGCGGTACAATGAAATAGTGGAGTCGGTTTTTGCAGTTTTACTGTGCTAAATTATGATCGCATTTCAAGATTTGAGGAAATCCTAAAAGGGTTTCCTTATTTTACCTAAAAATAATTTAAGCGTAGTAAAACTGCAAAAAAACCGACTCCAATTACTAAGTAGCGATTTTATAATCCTTTTTCCGAAATGAAGCTAATGATTCCTAAATGCACCCACATAAACTTTATCAAAATCTTCCTAGTACCTTGAAATTATGACCTATCTTTAAAAAATAACCATTTAAATCAGTTTCTTGTTAGTTGCGTAACTGCGTAACAAACATAAAAAACAAACTATCGAATAGAAAACCTCTTTTTTGAAGTCGGAAAAGAAATAACTGATCTCATAATAATTATAATCTAGTGATGTTAATCACCTAGGGTTTGTAAGCCTAGAAACAAAATAACGTGTGGTTTCGAAATCAGGAATGTGTGTTGCCACATCTAGACAAGTACATCGTTGTTTAATCTTTGTCGTTTAGTTTTTACGTACCAAGCACAGTGTTGCCAATATCTCTATCGAAATTTTAATTCATTTATTAGTAATTCAATCAAAAGTGAACCAATTGTTTGTTTTAAATACTTTGAAACAGTTCAAAAAAACAGTACATTAATTCTAAGCAAATGAGACAGTAACATTTTGTCAATAAAGTTTAAAGGAAAGTATTTTCTTAACTCCAGTACCGTATGCAAAGTAAAACAGTACCTACGATAGTATTTTAGTCTGAACACTAATTGTAAAAATATGTAGCAATGTTGGAAGGTAAGCCAAAGAATTATGATCTGGTGATATTTCGAAGATTTCATTACCACGGTCTAACTCAACAACGAACATTGATAACGGAAAAAAAACTTTGTGACGACTTATACAAAATAGTATTTACTATGTTAACTGTTAACTTACGTAAGTATAAGTAAATAAGTTAGTTAATCTAATGATGGTAAAGACAATAACACTGTCGCCTCTCTGGTCTAGTAATTCGATACTGGCGTTGACTACATGAAACCGGGTCGGCTAATTCAAACCATAATAGTTTTAAGGTTAAATCAAAAACCATAGTAGGTTTTACGATTTTTTATTTAAAAAAATACGTTGGCCAGGTTTGGATAAATGCCCAATTAGCAATAGCATAGTCTTGACACCTATCACATTATGCTACCTAACCTTTGGATAATCGTGGATGTTCTTGTTGTACCTATGCCTACCTCTTCGTAACGTGAAGATACTTTGACGATAAAAACAGTTAACCATATTTTCAAACATTTGCCATATTGATACTGTATGTAAATTTTGTTTAAACACTTTTCTGCGTTTAGGATACATTTTGTAATTATTGAGGAAAGTAAAAATTTAAAAACCACATGACTTGAATCCTTGGTAGCTCAAATATTTAGAGCATTTGTCAAGGATAGTTGAAAGGTACGTAGGCACCTACAGTATGTAGGTTCAGTTAAATTCTGAATTGAATTTTTTTTTCAAATTGTGAGATTTTGTTTGCCAAGCTCGGACAAATGCTAAAATGTAAAATAGGTGGCTAATAACTTCTTAAGAAAATCGAAAGTAAATAATAAATGTAAATTGGTGCCGCAATGATGTACGAGTACAATGATTTTAATAATACTACTTTTCTAAATTGCTAATTTGTTGCTAACTTCGCGGTTTTTACAACTTCGCCGGACTTTATGGGCCAGCAGAGTGCTCAGTCAGCTCGAAACATCCCCCTACATACCCAGCAACAAGGGCTGTCTCCTGGGAGACCGTACCTTGACTTGGTTCTGGTTACTGGGTGGATCGATTGGAGGGGTTGCGGCTCGTTCCTCAGCGTTAAGCGCCGGGCGGAAAAAAATTCTTCGTCTTCGAGATCGGATGCGACGGTGTAGTGTGGTGCTGAGTATGCTGTTGCTTGTTGTGTTGATTAGGAGGGAGGCTCGCAATTGCGGGATTCGATATGTGACGGTGTAATAGTACTGCATAAAACTCTGTAACTATGTTTATAGCTGTCAAGGCAACCGCTACAAATCATAAAATCTTTAGTTCTTAAAACTTTGATTTTCTTAATTTGACACGATTTTAATCCGCGGTAGCTCAAACGGCTAAAGCACTCATCAGTGAGACACAAAAGAGTGCATGTCAAATCCTGCATAAGATACTTCTTTCTTTAAAAAAACAAAAAATCGATTTGCTTTTGATTTAGCAATTTTTTTCTCAAATAATGAACACTTTTTAATTGGCAACACTTTTCGTAACCGGAAGTCGCAAAGAATTAAGTACCTACACCAATTCCTTTCTTTACCCAAGGTATCGTTTAAACAGTTTGCTTTCGCTGCTTGCGTAAATTACATGTCCTAAAAAGTGCTTCTCTGCCCTGACGTAAAATCTTGTATTTGTGAATTATTATAAGTTTCTAGTTTCATTTTTTTATTTTTAATTGTTAGTCGATTTTTTTTCTTTAACTGTTTTTATTAGTGTATGTGTGTGTTAGACGCTTAGTGATTTTAACCCCGCTGGATTTTTTTCTTTGGGGCCTTAGATTATAAAACAATTTTATAATCTAAGTTTGGGGCTACATTAAAGACAAAGTGTTTGTTGGTGAGTGCCCTACTGCGGAAGATATGCGTGCCAGGATTCATAGTGCTTTTACGGAATTGCGTTTGGCATGTGCACAAGATCCGTCGTTAATGTCTCGGCTCCACTCAGAAACGCTTCGTCGTGCACGAATCTGTGAGCAAGTTGGTGGGGGTTATTTCGAACTTTTTCTTTTACGAAGCAATCGAGATTGAGGCAGGTATGTGCGTAGTTTTAAATCTTTTATCTAGGTTAATTGTGTTATCTAGGTACTTCTTACCTACATATCAAAATCCATTATTTCTAAACTTGTGATTAAATAAGTATTTTTGTACTCTATGAAAAGATTCGGTTTAGATTGAACGACTACTTGATAATGCAGGAGTATAATTTTCTACGTTGCGTATGATTCGACCGCATAGTGTCTAGGTAGGTACCTACCTACTGAGCGGCGCGCGCAGCGACAGCCGTGCGGCTTGATGCTTACAATTTGTACGTTATACATTACGCGCTGAAAAAATGCTAAATATTCAACCACTTATTTCCGACAAAAACTGTAAACGGAATTTTGAAGTCTGATATGTATATAAACTACCACAGAAGTTTTCGTTACGGTGTCAATTACACCCTTATATTTTATTAGAAATACATAATCGTACTGTGATATATTTATAACAAATAAAAATTCGAGCAAATGAAATTCTGACATTTGAAAACATGGCATAAATTCTTCGGGAAAACAATAGACAACCAATTATTTATTAGTAGAACAATTGTGATTGTGATAAACAATGAAATTCCAGGAATTGCTTTACTTATTACGCTTTCTGCCTTGTCTTCTTTGTATAGAATACGATGATGAAATAATATATAAGTTTATGACGGTGAAATTTTTATTACAGAGACTTAGAACAAAATAAACTAAATACTCACTGTTTTTCGTAGATTTCTATCCATAAGAGTTATAGAATCTAAAGTCGTTTCCAAAATCATATATGTTTTTTTTAATAAATTCATTTGTTTCTTGCAAAAGCTGTGTCGTGATAATTCGAAACATTCATTTAGCTTCTTAGTTTTGGATATCAAAAAAATTGTAATAATTAAATTATACAATATCTCTGTATGAGTGGTCATTGCAAACAAGTTTATTATAGCTGTTTCTAGGCTCCAAAATACAACATTATATAATTTGGTAAAAAGTATTACCACAACCCAACAATATTGGATGAGTAAGAACATTACAGCATATTTCCTTAATATTTTGGAATTCTTCATGTCAGGCAGCGCTGTATCTATTTTTTGAAGATTCAAAATAAGAAAAACGTGCAGCTTACTGTCAGCAATACTCAAAATTGTATAACTTACCACTTGCATAGTATAAATAATGTTAGCAAAATAGAACGTAAAACCGTCAAATTGTTTAAAAAAATTAATAAGTGATGAACACAAAGTGATATACAACACAAGATTTGCAAAAATAGAAATTAATACGTTAAATTTATTATTTGGAAGAATTTTGTTTTTCTGTATTTTATATTTTTGTATCGCAAGTAATGAACTATGGAAATGAAATGGTTTGATTATTTTAATTACATCATTTTTAAGATTATTTTCATGTGAAGCAAACA
Source organism: Calephelis virginiensis (assembly GCA_002245475.1). Lineage (NCBI taxonomy): Eukaryota > Metazoa > Arthropoda > Insecta > Lepidoptera > Riodinidae > Calephelis > Calephelis virginiensis. The sequence goes on from NJDC01002429.1 coordinate 17,603, forward strand.
TGTTGGTTGGGAGCTCGTACTTAACTAATAAGTTTTGAATATATTTACACCTTACATGCTTCGTAGCTGTATTGAAAATCAATAAGTTATATGTAATTTGAAATACAAGTAGTCAATGATACTGAATTATGTAATAATGCTATCAATACTGGCATTAACATTTTAAAATATTTTATTGGAACGAAGTTCCTTACGGCAGGCTTGAAGGAGATAGGAATTTTGCTGTGCGACCGAACTGAAAAAAATGTGATACTAAAAACCGTAAGAAAAGTGGGTGGAATAAAACCGTTAAATGAGACGTGCGCAGGTGCGACAAACGTATACACAAGCGAGTAGTGTATTATACCTTTCTCTTTTATCCCTCACTACACCCCGCCAGTGCATAGTATATACTCATGAATTGTGTCGATTCTACAATAGCCGAAGTAACTTCGTTCTTACCTGGTGTCCCTCGAGACCTCATTTATATTTTATTTGTCGATATTTCTGCCTAGTTGCATAGGCTATGGTCACGACGGAACTAAACCATGCAACTAGGCCGAAATATCGACAAATAATTTACTAAGTGGTAGAGTTTCGCAGCGACTTATCCGGTTGATACCACCTCCTTACCTATTCCTGCCTCCATAACGTTAGGAAGTGTTCCGGTCTGGAGGGTAAGGTAGCCGGTAAACTTACTTTTGCTCGAGGCCTTACATCCCGGGTTCAGGTTGGCAATGCACTATTACCACCTTTAAATTTCGTGAATTTATTACCATCAGGAAAACCGTCTGCTTGTTTGCCTTCCAATATATCAAGTGAACAGTTAGTTTATTGCTTAAGTATATGATCAAAATTAAGACAAAAAAAAGAATTGGTTCGGCACTATAATAAGGTTTCTAAAAACATATTTTATTTAATAAAAAACATATTTTGAGAGATCATGAAAGGAAATGAATAACTAACCATCATGAATAAATAAGAAAAACTGTTTAGGTTGATTTTTAGAACTATTTAATATTGTATTTTTTTATTATTCTTTGCAACTGTAAATTTGCTTGCCGCTTTTAAAAAAAAATTACTTTACCGAACCGTCCAAACAACTGAAATTCACAAAATAACAAAACTTTTTATTAAATTCAGAAAAAAATATAACTCTTTATTGTGCACCAAATATGTACATGAAAACATAAAATTTAAAAACTAAGTGATACACAAAGGCGGCTATATCGCCAAGACAGCGAACTTTTCCTAGCAACCTTAGACTATAGAGATATAATCAAAGAAAAAAATTGGCTAATTTCTTAAACAAAATCTTTTCTAAATTCTTAAATATTGGAAAGGCATCAAGCAACCACATTTGATTGTATAAAAAGTGACGAGCAGCGGTCGCCGAAAATTGCTTAGCAATATTGTAGTCAATGCTAATTTGACAGTAGCCTCAATGGGCACATACATGGAGTCACCTCGTAGTGAGTGGTTGTAAGGAATATCTACTTTTTGTATTGACCACCTCGTTGATTGAGGCGCTAACGCATATGCCTTACTACAACAAAGCGCGAGCCTCGGGTTCAATTCCTGATAGGGGTTAGCATTTGATAAGCATTTAGTTGTTTGCATTTTCTTGTCTGGATGTTTATTACATTTATTCTGACATCTATTTAAGTATTTACATGTACATGTAGTCGCCCATTGGTCGGAATTCAACCATAACAAATTTTAATATCTTGTTGATAAAACGTCATCTTCATTTCTCAAGAACAACTACTTTTTTCCAAATTTTTTAGTGCGCCATCTGTGATCTTTTATCATTATCACCAATATATTTGTTTGTGTGTGTCAAATACATGGTAGTGTGGGTAATTTTTTATTTATTGATTTAATGTACTTTATAAGCATTGTTATTGAAAAATATTAGCGTTCTGCACTTCTCTTACATATAAACTATAAGTGTGCCAAATTTTATGCTCCTACGTCCGCGCCATTTTCGTAAAAAGGGGTCCAAAGTTTTGGCAACACGTACTCATATATAGATTGGAATCGTTGACTAATTTGCCTGTTTTGGGGTTAATTACAATGGAATTGAGTTAATGTGGAATCAAATAAAAAAATGACAGGGCGAAGGTCATCGAACAAACAAATAAAATGGGTACACATGTATTTATGTACGCGCCTGAGAAGTTATAGGTACCTACTTGAAATAATAACAAAAAATCTGTAACGAAAAATGTATAAGTTGAACTTGCATAAAACTAAATCACGTATGTGAATGTAGAAACATGTTTCTAAAGCAGGCAACTTCTTCCAGAAGCGCGCGCGTCTTAAAATTTCACTGTCATCATTTTTCACCTTTAAAAATATGTCAAATAAAAAAAATGTATCAAAAATATATAAAATATTATTTTCTGTAACTCTGACCAACATATAAAAATTGATACCTTTATTGAACAACACAATTATACGCGTAGAAAATAATGACAGCGCCTTCTTAAGTCTGTCAAAAAAAAAAGGTTTTTGACCAGTGGCAACTGATTTTCGAGATATTGTTATGTTTCAGTGGATTCTTCTGAATAATTATTGTCATTATTAGTTTAGCTAAATTCTCAAATTAGAAACTAAACAAACAAGTAGGTAGTGAAGTTTAAGTTACTAATTTATTTTTATCCATTCCTTTATATGGTTCTTATTCCTAGTCATGACCATATAAATATTTCTATTTTTGATAATCTATTTACATACTAGCTGATCCGTCAGACGTTGCTCTTCTATTTTTTTAAATATGATTTAAGTAAAAAAATTGGGGTGAGCCACCCTTTCACTGAGGATGTATATAAATACAAATATTTCTGGACAAGTTACACAAATTTAATCTAACTCCAAAGTAAGCAAATTATATGCTTGTGTTATGGGTCAACGGTCAATGGTCAACGACACTAATTCATAGAAATACCTAAATTGATACCAGAATATATTTAATAAACACCTAGATCTGGAAATGCAGACATCTAAATGTTCATCACACAAATGCCTGCTCCCATCGGTAATCGAACCCGAGTCTCGCGGTTGGTCAGTATAGTTAGGCGTGTACGCTAGTCACTTGACCAACGAGGCGGTCAAATGTATATGGTATGAAAAATAGATAGCAGCTGATTCTCTGACCTACTGAAAATGCATATAAAATTTGGTGAAAATCGGTTAAGTTGTTTCGAAGGAGTTCGATAACTAACATTGTGACACGACAATTTTATATATCACTACATAGTATAAAACAAAGTCACTTCCTCTGTCCCTATTTCCCTTTGTATGCTTAAACCTTAAATCGGATTTTGATGCCAAACTAGTAGTTCAAATATCTTTGAACTACTAGTTTGTATCTTTATTATCTTTGAAAAAAAAAATAGTCCTAGTTCAGAAGGAAATCTTATTCGAGCATTCGAAGGCGTAATGGCTTACCACATAGCCAATCACCACATGTCATTTAATTCTTTGGACTGTAGCAATTCACTTAACAAAGTAAACATTTTCGGAGTCAAATACGGCAAAAAACATGTCATGTAATCGCGCGAAAGCTACAGCTATTGTAAATAACGTGTTTATGCCCTTTAAGAATTGCCGAACTTAAAAGTGATCTAATAGATGTTTCATTCGTAAGTGTATCCACCGATGCTAGTAATCACGGCAATACCAAATTATTCCCTATCATCATTCAGTATTTTGATAAACAAAAAAATGGCATCACATCTAGTGTTGTTCAAAACCGCTATAAACGAAAAGCACGCTACAGACTATAGACTATAAATTTTTAGCACGCTTTTTTATACGCTATGCTATAGCACGCTATGTCAGGAAGCGTGTCCAGCCAGCAGAGCACGCTAAATTTCGTAGCAGGTTATCTGTGCCATAGCGCGCCTAGCGCCGCGTTAGTCACATGACACATCGCGCAGCGTTGGCAAAAGCGCGGGTCGTGTCGGCGCGATCGTATATTCGTGGTAGATTTCATAGCGTCATAGCTTTATAGCTTCAGAGTAAATAGCGCGCGCTAGGAACTAAATCAAATTAGCGCGCTATAATATTATGCTATGCGCTATATTAACCACCACTAATCACATCAAAGCTCCTTGAAATCGAGTCTACTGAAAATGAGACATTTGACACAGTTGTTGTTATTATTATGAAACAACTTCGGGAGCATGATATTGTTTTGAAGTGTATAGTTAATTAGTGGCGACATCTGCAACTCAAACTTCGGCGGATCCAATAGATCAGGAACAAATAATGTATTTTGCAAACTTTAAAGTAAACTTTATCCAAATATTATCAGCATGGGATGTTCTGTCCACATACTTCATAACGCTGTGCACCATGGGTATAACCTACTTCCTATTGACGAAGAAACTATGATGTTAAAAATATACAACTTTTTCTCAATTTATACAGATCTTACGGAAGCTTTTAAGGGATTTTGTGAAGCTTCTGAATCGGAATACAAGCAGCTTTAATTTCATTCGAAAACACGTTGGCTTAGCCTTTTTCCCGCATTAGGGAGGTTCTTGAAAATGTACGAGTCCTTGAAAAGTTATTTTGAAAGCTTGGATAGACTACAGTTTTGATCAAAAAACTTTTTTAAGATCCACTATTTGAGGCATATATGTTTTTCATTCATTCGGTGATGTACGTTTTCCATGGCAAAATAGAAAAGTTAGAGAAAAGTGATAATTCAATTATCGAAACCAGAAACATATTAGCGTCTTTGGATAAAACGTTAGAAGAAAGAATTAAAGAAAACTTTGTGACTCACAAGGCAAAAAGTTCAAGTTTACAAACAATTTTATACAAACAAAATGAAAACAAGAAAAGGGACTTCAAAAAGAAATGTATAGATTTTTACAGAGAAATGAAATCCTACATAGAAAAGTGGGAAAAAACCAATGAAGTACATACAAATTCAACTGGATGGTTTTACCAAACACAGTGATGTACGCCATGGTCGGATTTCAAAAAAACAGTCCTATTCCTCAAGAAAACTAACATCGAAATCGATGACACGAAGCTGATTGATGAATGGGCTAGCTTAAAAGCTTAACCTTACTGACGGCGATAAGCTTTTAAGCGCAAACGAGCTGAGGCTAAATATTTTTAAAACACCTAACGTCCATTTATACTCTGAACTACTCAAAATCGCACAGTATTCTTTTTATATAATATCATAACATAATGCGAATGTAGAGAGAGTGTTCTCGCTAGGCACGCAGCAATGGACTGAAAAAGAAAGTCGCTCAACATACACACGGTTTCTTCTATGATCAAAATAACGTATAATTTCCAGGACCTGAGTTGTTCCGACTTTTACAAATTCTTATTGGACAGATATTTGAGCAAAAATCGGAAAGACTGATGATTAAGTAAAAAACCTGATCTTGCAAAAATTAAAAATATTAGCAGCTACTTAAGTACTTTTAATTAATAATCAACAAATATTTAAAGATTCGGCAACCTAACTAGATGACTAAAAATATCATTGGCGTAGTTTATTTTAAAATTGTAAAGAATTATCTTAGTTATTTACTAGTAGTATCATATAATAATTTGATTGATTATTTCAACAATCGTGCCTTGAAAGTATCTCAATACTACGAAGAAAGAAATACAAAATACATTATTGAAACTCATCTGCAATAGAAACAATACAAGCAGTGTGATAGATAAGATTTTATAAAATTAGGTTTTTATTTGAAAAGTCAACAACCAAGCACATGGCTCTTTTGATCTGAAGCAATTAAAGAAAAAAATCGGTGTCGGCTTTTGACGATGCCGGTAGGGTACCCCTTACTCACATGATGAAGATATTGAAACACCAATTACGTGGAGTTTATGGGCGATGGTTGTCCGCCTCTTACCATTAAAACAGCTGCCTCCTTGTACACTAGCTCTATCTAAAATAAAGTGGCTAGTGCTAGTTGGATACCAACTTCTAAGGAATGTTGTTGGAGGTATAGATTATGAATAAATCGTGTTGAGAGTAGCAAATAATACCAAAAATTGTTTCGATGTTTGTTTTTCGGCTAAAACTGAATGTTTAGTATGGAAACAGATTTAAATTTTACCCCTTTCCTTGTGCTTGTGATAAATTTCCACAAACGTTAAAGAAAGGAAAAATTCATCTGCACCCTTTTCTTATCAAGCCAAATAATGCTCTAACCATTTAAAATCCAGAGGATTCTACTTCTGTGGCGAAATTTTCGTTTTTTTTCTCAGTAGCTTAAATTGTTTAAGGGTATGAATCCTACTTACAAAAGTAGTATGGATCGTAATAAAAAGTAAGAATCAAGTTGATATTTATAATGTTAATACCAAGCTAAACCTTGGAGCACATTAGTCTACGTTTAATAATAAGATTCATAAGACGAATTCAGTTTACATGTCACCTAAGGTTGGTATCAGTCGTTGTTTTAGATATCGATTTTAGCCTCGAGGTGCCGCTTTTATGGTAGCTTTTTCAGGTTTTATTTATTCTAATTCTACCTACCTAAATTTTACATTATGTACTAAGAATTTCTGTTTATTTTTATCTTATTTCAATATTTAAAATTTGATATGCTTGGAAAAAAAGTCTTAGGCCATGGTTGGAGTATTCGGGTATTGGTTCACAACTTTTCAGATATGAGCTTTTGAGCTGTCATCTTTATTTTTCATTATTTTCTTTCTTGATTTCATGATTTGTTTCTAAAAAACTCTTTATATTTCCCTAAGTATAAATATTGCCAAACGTATTTTAAGGATATAATGCCGATTTTTTTATCACTTTTGTATGATTCGTAATTCTTTTTTATGAAGGCATGTTGTTCACGTTGAATCAGTTTTATCGGTTAGCGTTACATCCATAGTGCAAAGGTAAGTAATCATTTTTTATAGCTTCGAGCTCATTGTTGAAAACAGAAACAAATCAACAGAACCGATAAAAAACGATAGGTTTTCACCTCGGCTTCGGCTCCACTTTTTAATTTACAAACTTCACAAAACTTTTTATATTAACTTTCCGGGCCGGAAAAAAACGCAGAACAAAAATGCTGTATCTTGTCCTGATTGTTTATCACTCGGGGCAATTGTGAGGGATACAATTTTATTTTCCTTTACTAATTTTATGTAACTGCCAGTTTAAACCATTATTATTTCTACAGACTTTTTTTTAACGAATTTTCCTTATTAATATTTAATCTAATTATATTTGACTTATGAAAAAAAAAATTACAAACCTGGGAGTTTTTTGCGAAGTATTCCAACCCATTTGATAGAGAGAACATTGAAACAATGAAATGCACGACTATATGCATTAGAAACTAAAAAAAAAACCTTTTTTTAATTTTATTAAATCTGCTTAGACTTACATTTAAAAAAAGAAACTGAGATGAAACAAAACATTTTTATTAACAGAAAGAACAAAGCAAAAGTAAAGCCTAGTCATTATGCAACATGACCAAGGCCAGAAGAACCATAACAAATATTTTTAATGTGATAACCGTGGTAGTGATTGTAACAAGTTCAATAGTAAGAAATAAAAAAAGTATCTTCACGCCCATATCCCCGAAGTAGTAGGCAGAGGCACAACCAGGGCACCCACGACTAGCCGAAGATACTAAGTCCCAAAATGTGATAGGTGGCAAGCCTATCGCCAACCAGAAACATATCCTATCCCGAGTAACATTATTTTTATTAAAAAAGTTGGAAAAACCCAATTTTCTTTTTGTTGCCTGACCCGGGATTCGAACCAGGGAACTCATGCAGTCAAGTCCAACAACTAAACCGCTAGACCACAGAGGCGACAATATAATATTATATAATATAGTAATATATAATATAGTATAAATAATATTATATAGTATATAAAATATAGTAAGTAATAAATGTGTCCTTTAGATACTATAGATGTTATAGGTGCGTAGCTGTCCTGTGTCCGGTACGCTTTGCTCATCATAATGTCCAAGTTTGTTAAAGTGCAATTGCTGATATACGAAAGTAAAGAGTCTATAGATGAGCATGGTTAGATAGCTCAACGTAAAGTGAAATTGCATCCACAGTTTTTTGCTCTGATGGATTACGAACTAATGTTATTTCTTTAGTGATAGGAGCAACAGGAGCATGTGTATTTCAATAAAAATCCTTTCTAACAAAATTACCTTAAAAGTGTAAACATACTATTGTATCTACGATTTATTAATACGTCCTAAATATTAATTTGCTTTGCATGCAATTGTTTAGCATAATATTTTTTTGTGTAAAAGAAGGCAAATGATCCGCATTATTTATTAAGAACATAACCCATTAATAACCCATTCCTTCCGCCATAACGTCATGACGTGTTCCGGTTCGGAGGGTAAGGTAGCCGGTAAACTTACTTTTGCTCGAGGCCTAACAGCCTGACCTCAGGTTGGCAACGCACCGTTACCACCTTTGCTGTCTCTAGGCGGCGTGAATTTCTTAACATCAGGAAATCCGTCTGCTTGTTTGCCTTAAAACATATAATAAAAAAAAAACATTTTCTTAAGGTTTTAGAATCATTCATATCGTATAACGCTGTATCTATTTTTTGAAGGTTTAGGATGAGATCAACATGACACTTACTATCAGCAACGCTCAAGATTGTATATGATACCACGTACATAGGATATAAGAAAGAACTGAAACATAGCATAAAACCGTCAGTTATTTTAAAGAAATCAATAATACATAAACTGAATGTAACATGTACTACAGAATTTGCAAAAATGGTAATAAATATATATTTATTATTAGGAAAAAAATGTTTTTGTGTATTTTGTATGTTTGTATTGCAAATAATGAGCTGAAATAATAAAATGGTTTGAATATTTTAACCAAATAAACTTTGAGGTTATTATTGTGTGAGAAGCATGGTGTATGCGAGCTTTGTACTTAACTAATTTGTTAATAGTTAGTTTGTAACTTACAAAGTAGGCTTTTTGTATTTTCATATTCCTTTCGGCAATTAAGAAACACAACAAATTAAAATTAGTGGTGTTTTCTAGAAACAAAGTAGTATTAATCAATTAAATAGCTACTGAAACAACTATGACGACTATGACGTAATACTAACCTTTGAAAAAAAAAACTTAGTTGATGAAAGTGTTTTTTTAAAATAACCATTTTTTTAAGTTAATGTCATGATTTATCTTATAAATTTAACCATTACAGCATAAGTTTGGCGATTCACCATGTAACCACTTTGGACGCATATAGGCGACGCGTATACCGTATAGATAGGTATAGGCGTAATGTAGTAGCAAACTTGCTAATGCAAGGACGTCCTTATTTTGCAGCAGCTAGTACGTAGTAGTAAAAAATGCTGTTAAACATAAAACCATGAAAGTATTATATGATATGTAAAGACCGGATTATATGCTACATAAAAAGTTTGAAATATGCATGCAAATATGCATGAAAAATGCTTGAAATACTCACAAAAACTGACAGAATATGCAACATCAAATGAGAAATTTTAATTTGTTTTGTATATATTATTCCTTTAGATTTAAGTTTATTGTTAGCAAAAACTTGTTATAAGTTTTACTTTATTAAGTATGTGTCTTTACAATTTGTTGTTTTTTTATAAAATAAAATACTATTAAGTTTTAAATTTTTTATTACAAAATCAGCATACGTTTAGTAAAGTATCCATTGTTAGACAATAACCGATACAGTAACATGTAAAATAAATAAATAAATATCCCTGGATTATCCACACAAATTGAACCTAGCCCCAAAGTAAGCACATTATATGCTTGTGTTATGGGTGTTAGTCAACGATTCTAATACATAGAAATACTTAAATAGATACCAGAATATATTTAATATACACCCAGACCCGGAAATGCAGATATCTAAATGTTCATCACACAAATGCCTGCCCCCGTCGGGAATCGAACCCGAGCCTCGCGGTTGGTCGATGTCGTTAGGCGTGTACGCTAGCCACTCGAGCAACGAGGCGGTCAAACATAACTTAATATCACACAACATTACATTACTTAATATTTTTTGTAAACATTAACAATCAAGTATTGTTCTAAATGTTCAGTGATAAGATTAATTCTTCGATCATTCAAAATATTTTTGTAGTTCGAAAAGGATCGCTCTACATCTACTGAGCTTACTGGGCAGAATTTGAACTTAGGTGCTATATTTTCGGGCAAAATTTTCGCTGGCTCATTAATAAAACTATCAATTTGGCACAAATGCTTAAAGCGTGGATTATTGTTCAAAATGTTTTCAAACTTGTGGCTGCTGAGTGCTCTGGCTTCGAAAAATACTGTAAATTATGGCGATAATATGCATTATCACTAGATCTTAGGAAAAGTATGCTATATATTATCGCTGAAAATGACAAGTATGCAATTGTATATAATCCGGTCTCTAATGATAAATAAAGTAAAATAGATAACAATCAAAAATGAAAATCCCAAAAGAAATGAGAATGGAATATTTCTCGCTTACTTTTATTGACTTTATTTACCGTCAACTATCGAATACACGTAGTTACCCTTCAATTGGTATTTTTTATGAGTATCCACATCGGAAGCCGTATTTTTATCTTTGGGTACAGTTTAATTTCACAGGAATTACCGACATGCAGAACTGTGGAGACAATAACGTATTTTATTATTTACCAGATGTAAAATTAGAAAATAGTAAGTTTATGTTCCGTTTTCAAGCCAAAATTGCTAAACTGATTTTGATATTAAAAAAAAATTGATTGAACTTTCGAGAAGGACGTAGGCTACTTTTTATCTCAAAATTTCAACAGGCATCATTGAAAAGCTAAATATTAAATAACTGTTCTACGCGGGAGAAGCCGCGGGTAACAGCTAGTTAAGAATAGAGATGTACTACCTTCATGCCTAATCCCCGACGAGGTAGGCAGAGGCATAACCAAGGCACCCACAACTAGCCAAAGACACTAAGTCCCACAATGTGATACGTGGCAAGCTCATAGTCAACCGGGCACATATCCAACCCCGAGCAAAATTTTCTTTAATGAGAAAATTGGAAAAACCAAATTTTTTTTGTTGCTCGACCCAGGCATCGAACCCGGGACCTCACGCAGTTAAGTCCAACGCCTGAACCGCAAGACCGCAGAGGCGATTATGGTGTATTCCTTGTAAAAACCTCTAGTAAAGTTAAGCTTAAACTTTTTACTTATTTAAAAGGGCTAAGGTGTGGTCATGAAATGGAGTCGTTAGGTTCTGGACTTCCTTAAATAATAAATCCAAAAGTGTTTATAAAAATGTATTTCCATGAAAATGTCTACATGGATGTTGATGAAATATAAAACTGAAGGTTCACCAAAACTAAATTAAGTGTAACAGATATTACATTCCAAATGAGAGATATGTTGACTTCCGAAAAACCATAAATTTTTATTTTCTGAAATTTTGTATTTATCAAACCTAATAATCTCTTAGCCAGTCTTCTTTCATTTTCTGAAAAAAAAAATACAATTAAATAATGTATTAAATGATGTAAGAGTTTTAGTTGATGATATAGTGCTAAAACAAGATAATGAAATTGTATATTTTCGATGCACTTTTAGCAGGGATGGAAGTTACACCGCGGATGTAGAAACGAGAGTGTACGCAAGGAATGTCTCCCCGAGTACCTACATCCATCCACATTCGTATTCTATATCTGCTTTGTCAATCTTTCATCTGTCATTCTTTCCAAATGACCGAACCAGCGGAGCATGTCCTTTCGCATTTTAACAGCAACACTTTCTTTCAAACCCACTCGTTCTCGGATCTTACTGTTACGAATGCTGTCAGCGAGCGTTACAGCATAGATTTTCCGTAGCGCTCTCATTTCGACCGCGTTTATCCTGTTTTCATGCTTTTTTGACATACCCCACTCTCGCTTCCATACAATAACGTTGGGATAAGCACAGAATTATGCAAAGCAAGTCTAGATTTTTGACTCAAAGCCTCGCTTTGAAGTAGCTTACCCAACGCTCCATTCTCACTAATCCCTGCACACACTCTCCTTTCTACATCCGCGGTGTACCTTCCATCCCTGCTAAAAGCACAACCACGATACACAATTTCAGTCACTTGCTCCAACACTACGTCATCAACTAAAACTCTTACATCCGTTCTGACTTCGTCTCTTCCATAACATTGGTTTTTGTCACATTCAAATGTAAGCCCCTTTCTTTACAATCTCCTTTCAAAACTGTAACCAGTGTCTGCAGCTCACATTGTGTAGAACCTAAAAGTACAGCATCATCTTTAAAAAGCAAGCAGTTCACCACTTGACCACCCATACGCATTCCCACATTCATAGACCATAACCTTTGAAGACATTTGTCCAAATACAAAATAAACAAGCATGCCGAAAACACACACCCCTGCTTGACGCCAATGTTGACATAAAACAAAGGCGATATGTTGCCGCCCACCCGCACACATTCATTCTGGGGGCAGACGAACTACCCTGAGACTTTTTCACCTCCCTCCAAAAGAGTTTGGTCATCTCAAAATTGTTAGTTAACTTCTCTTCCAATTTCATACTCTCTCTTTCGTGCTTCTCTTTCACTGAGTGTTTGGTGATATTCTTGCAAAAACGGTACATTTTTTTCTTCAGATCTTTCATACTGTCATTCGACTGCAAACATGATACATAGTCTAACCAAGCTTTCTTCTTTCTTTCAACGGAGGCTTTTACCTTTTCATCCCGTCATGCGTCACAATTCTTAGACTTGTACATTTTTCCATTTTTGCACTCCCACATACCTCTTTCGCAACATCAACCATACTATATTTCAAAACATTTCAACAGTCATCCACGTCTAAGTCCGGTAGGTACACACTATCTAGTCTTGTACGTGACTTTCATACATGCTTCCTACACTCGGGTCTTGCAACTTTTCACTCTTAATCCTTTCAAGCCCTCCAAATTGAATACGTACTCTCCAATGCCTCCGCTTCTTAAATAGACCCCTAAACCAGCTAATAACCGTGTTAAAAGTGGGGCCTCTAAAGATTCTCGTGTCCATTAAGCACTTCCGGAGGCGACTATCAACCAAAATCAAATCTATCGTACTCATTTGATCATTCCTGCTCCATGTATACGTCTGTATGTCCTTATGCTGAAACGCTGTGTTAGACACAAGAATATTTCTTTCCACACATAAATCTACAATATGCTTACCAGCATCATTCACTCTCATATCACCATAGGGTCCACGGATGGTCTCATAACTGGCCCGTCATGTCCCCACCCAACCATTCAAGTCACCACACATAATCACTCTTTCATTTCGTTCAGCCGGATCCAGAACATCCCTCACAGAATCTCAAAACTTTTCCAGGTCATGAGTCGATGACGAGTTTACCGAAGCACAGGCTATTACCATATATCACTATTATTAAAAACTCGCATGACTCCCAGCTTCATATGGATCCAGAGCAGTCTTGGACCAACTAAATCAAACTCTCTCAAGTCTGAGGCTAAGGTACGATAAGGTGATACCTACCCTAGCGCTGGCGTGATTGCTCTTCTATACACCTGACCACAGAACCAACCTGCCACCGGGAGATCAAAAGTATCACTACCTTTTCGCTTGGTCTCCGTTACACATAGTAAACCCAGGCATCTCTCATCCATTACATAAATCAATTTATTCATCTTTGCTTCCATTCCACCTCTCACATTCCACTCTCTACTCCTCGATTCACCTATGCGGGCTTGGCGTGATGATGATTTTCGCACCAACGAGGGTGGATCGGTACGCGTCGCCTCCTGGAAACGCCCTTACCTGCTGTGCGGTACTTTTTCGGGCTAGAATTGCAGTCTAATAGACAGGCCGGGATCGCGACGTGCGCGCTGCTGGCCAATGACCCAAGAATTTTAGAAAAGCTAAATCTTTGATTTATATTTTTCTTTTCCCAACAGCCTGCTACTGCTACTGTACTGCCCGTTTGGTAGCCGGGTAGTATTTTAATGTAATGAAAATGACAAATCCGATCCCAATTTCAAATTTGCACGAAATTGAGATTCAAGAGAAATCTTATAGATAAGTTGATTGTATTGTATCTTTTGTTTAACAGTGCCGAAAACTGCCGACTTTTTCGGGCTCTAGCGATGCCGGTAGGCAGACAACATATAGCTTGTATCATTAATACTCACTGTTTTTGCTCTTCAAGGAGATACAAACGGCTTCTTTTACTTTTATAATATTGTTGTACAGCATTTCGCAAGAAGTACATAACAAAACTTCGATAAAAAGTCCTTCCGAAATTCGAATCATCAAACTTAGTCCATTGCCAGACAACACCATTTTACTAATCTAAAACGATCACATTTATAAAGTTAGTGGCTGTGAGACACAGCTTTGTCTAAATTTTAAAATTTTATAGCTCTTTGTCTGATATCACTTAAAACGACGGCGTAGCTATTGTATAGAGATTAATGATCGAAAAGCAATTAATTTCTATGTCATAAACAAAATCGAATCACGTAAGCAATTAAATGAACACCATTTCATATACGTAGTACGCACTATAGGTATAAAAATCCCGCAATGTTTGCCATCACTCAACTATTAAACTAAAAATCCACGTGATAATACATACATACATTATCCATTATGCGCCTAATATCGAGTGTAGATGAGACCATCTGCCTTCCTGCGTGCCGTTTTCCTGCCTTCACAAATCAGTGTTTGAAATTGTACTTCTTGCTTATGCTTTTAGCAGGGGTATGCTTTTACCAAGATAAACAATTTCATTCGCTTGATCCAACATTACATCATCAACTAAAACTCTTATATCCGTTCTGGCTACACCTCTTTCAAATACCTTTAATTTTATTTTCTTCAAATCAATGGTGTTACAGGTGAATTGTTACCCTAAGGTCGACATTTTAAGCCTATTGTGTTCTAGACGAATATTCGTCTATTCCGCATCAAATTTTATTACACTCTGGCAAATTGACACATTTAAAATATGCTTTGCTATGTTAAAATAAACACTGTCGTAATTTAGTTTGCATTAATACTATCGATGATTGGTAGCTAAAACACGGTGATGTAATATACAATATTTTAACTCGCTCCGTTTTTAAATCAAATACCTACCGACGTGCGGTACCTACGTGCCTTCGGTATCTTAACTACATCCACATATTTGAATTTCTTTCTAATTTTGTATTGTATTTTCAAAAAAAAATTGTTTAATTGATAGCTCAGAGTGTTCAATATCAATGGATACAATCTCTTTGATTACCAATTTGTTACAAAAACATCCATAACGGGTAAAGCGAAGCTCAAAAACAGTACGATATCTACAATTTTTCATCGCCCTTAAATGTTTGGACTTATTAAATTAAAGCAACAATCACAAATCGCACATTTACCAATTGGTTACAAAAAATGCTATTACAATGACCGTTCATCACTGCGTCGCAACCTCGAATGATATTATTACGATTTACGAGTATCTTTTAAAATTGAGACGTTTTCATTCGTTTGTATGAAATTTGAATACTGTACATTACATTACCGTGCTTAAAGTTTATAGTTGTTCGAGCGATTGCTTAAAAGATATACCATGGTTTTAAGGAACTACAGTTTTGAAAAATGCAAGCAAAGTTACAAGTACGGCTTTGGCCTTTTATACAGCACATAGTTGGGTTTAAACATGCGAGAATGCCACATTGCAGACTACAGAATTACTAACATCAAAAAATCAAAACACGAAAGTGATCCTGTATTAGCATTATTGTGCACATTATGTGATGCTTTATAACGACAAAAGCACGATTTTCACTTTTTGCAGTATGAGTGTCTAACACTAACAACTCTACTCAAATAGTAATGGTGCCGAAATGTATCCTTATAAGGTAGATTTACGCTTGATAATATTATCAAATAATGTAAAATTATAAAAATGTTGATTGTAACCTTTTCAACCCCGAATGTTTCCATCGCTATTTGGAGATACAGCATCGCATAAACGAGTTGTGACGTCAGGTACAAGAAAACCTGTAAATAGCGAAGACATATTTTAAAATTCAGAAACTGGGTTGAGAAAGATTGGCTACTGATATCTGGAGCCTTTCCGTAACATCTTGAAAATATACACTATATCAAAACAAAAGACAACTTTATTGCACACACAACTAAGTAACGGTTAGAGGTTGATAGTATTTAATGATCTTATTATAGATCATGGAATGATGGCCACTTACGTAGGAATTCAAAAATTTTAAACCTTTTTGAGAGTAAATTTGGTCAAATTTGACATGTTAAGATTACTAAACGTGAAATCCTGACTACTGTTAGAGTAAGTTATTAATAGAGTTTTGGCGCCATCGTAAATGAAGGTGGTCGTAATTTTTTCATTATTATTGAATTTCGTGTTTATATTGAGTGAAATTGGTTAATTTAGGTAGGAATTAGATCAATTTTGTTCAGTGAAAGTAAACAAATGTAATAATCATCAAGAAATTAGGGTATCGACTATTTCCTCTCTGGCGTCAAATCTCCTAGATGAGCTTTGAGTAACGAAGTCGCCACTTTACTCAAGACCCTGACCTGACATGATTTTGTACATAGTGACTAATAACGATAAATAAATCAATAAATATTATTGGACAAGTCACGCAAATTGAATCTAACCCCAAAAATAAGCAAATTATGCATGATGGAAATAATTATGCTTATGTTATGGGTGTTAATCAACAATTCTAATGCATAAAAATACTTGAATATATACCAGAATAAATTTAATAAACACTCAGACCCGGAAATGCAGACATCTAAATGTTCATCACACAAATGCCTGCCCCCGTGCCCCGTACTAATGACTGTATAAGAATGAACTAACTTGAAATTGGCCAAGTAGTCGTGACAAACGATCGAAAGCCATATTTATAAAAGAATAAGAAGAAGAACAAGTTATTAATTAAATAATACTACTATATTAATCATTTCATTTCATACTACTACATATCCACAGTCTATATTGTTTTCAAAATCTGAAAAACAGAGGGCTAAAATAAATGGCAAATTTGGATTAAATAAACAACATACACAAGTCTTATATTTTTTTGACTTGATGCACAATAATTTCGTTTCGTTTTATTTATTATACGTAATTAGTGCGTTTGCCTATAGTTGGAAAAATAGTAACTTTTATTTCACATTAATCACTGGATTGTAATCACAAGGTTTTTAATTCAATTTCCCATAAATTCAGTATTTGTATTAATGTTTATTAAATCCATTACTTTTATGTATTAGTATCATTACCTGAGCCCACATTACAATCATATAATCTTTACTTTAGAGGCTACGTATTGATCTAGTGTAGTTTATCCAATTTTTTGAAGTAAAAACTTCTTTAGCGGCGTTGCGCACTTTTGTTGGAATGGGTAAACTTCTAAACTCGCGTCAGGACACGTGACCTGATCGAAAATTCGTAAGATGGCGCAGGGCGCTTGCGCGAATGTTCGTGTTGTCATGTTTGTGTACGATGTGCAATAAATGATTATTGTACTCTACCACAAAACTGATAGTACTTTCATACTGATAATTAAAGCAGATCGTGTAAAATTATTCCCTAACCACTCCAAAACATCAAAAATGCACAGCGTTAATATTCAAGTTTTCACTTCTACTGGCACTCCCGGAGTGCAGCCCGTTTTTTTAATGTAAATGTTCTAAGAACATATATTTTTTGCTAAAGAACCCAGAGAAGAAGAAAGAAAAGAGAAGAAAAAGATTTTCCTTCGTGTTAAGTAGCTGAATAGCTTTTTAAATACAAAAAAAAAAACTTTGTATGAATGTGAAGGAAGCAAGACAGGTTTGTCAGGATCGTGAGGTCTGGCACTCGATACTCTCTGCCTACTCCGTAAGGGACTTGGCGTGAAGATATGTATGTATGTATGTATGTATGTAAAAAAAAACACAAGAAACTAAAATTAAAAAGGATACAAAGGTTAAATTACAGCAACAAACAATGAATAAATATACATCTTACCGGCATACACGAAGTTTTGTTTAATAATTTTATTGAATCTAATATAAGATCGAAGTCAGAAAACATTTTTTCGTACCATTTGATTTGTGGATTGAACAAAATATACCTGTGCTTAAATTTATTATTAAATTTATCAACTTTAATCGTAAGAAAATTAACAATGAATATATTGTAAACAATTTCAAGTTCGAATGTCATTGTTATTCCTATAATAAAGCATCTCACCAAAGAACCATGTGGATCAAAAAATAACCTTAATATGATTAAAACAACAAAATAAATTAGTTCTAAGACAATAATTACGTTAAAGCGTTTGTTTAAAACTTTTATATCGTTTGCATCAGAAAATAAAGTGTTAATCCTTTGAAGAAGTAAAATGAGGCGAATATGAGTTTCACTTAAGATAATACTCAAAACACTATAAATAGTATATGACAAAGCACTTTTTAAGAAAATAATTGTAATGATATAAAATACCAAATCATTTCTAATTTTGTAAAAGTAATCTATTATGGAACCCACAATCACATATGTTATAACATAGAGTATCACTCCAATGACGATATTGATTTTACTAGTTGGTCCAATATTATTGTTTTTTATTTTATATTTTTGTATTACTAAAAGGGACTTTATATAGTAAATTGGTTTAAATAATTTAATAAAATCGTCATTTATTTTTTTTTCCTGTTTACATGAAACTTTTAGTGCTAGTTGCCCTTCCATTCCTAAATGTGAACTAAATCGATTTTATGTATTTAGACAGTACATTATATCGATTTTGTATAGGTTAATATGATGGATTTTAAGTCTACCACCCACATGTATTAACCCCCAAAAGGGTGGCATAAGTTTGGAACCTTAATGGTAATATGTTTTTATTCATGTGCTAGTTTAAAACGGCTTGTTTTCTCATGAATAGGGATGCAACTTCGTTCTGAAATAACATCGATGTTAAAGTATCGATGATTTTTTTTTTCGAAATGACTAATGTTGTGTACGTCTAGAGACTTTAACAACGTCACCAGGCTAGTGGGCAAACAGAGTGCTCAGATTGGACTTTGGGTGGGGCCTGGGACCCCCCTCCCTAAGGGTGTCTCCTGTGAGACCTTACCTCGGCTTAGGGTGGGATCTTGGTTTGTTTCGGAAGAGGATATCGTGGCTGTGTTCCGCCCAGGGCGGAACAAGGGTCTTCGCCGCCCCCGGCGGCGACGGTGTCACGAGTTTGTGTGTGTGTGTGTGTGTGTGGTGTTGTATGAGGCGTTTACCTCGGTAAGTGGGTCATCTGGGTCTAAAATCACGTGACGGGGCCTCCGGCAAAGCGGAGGTGGGTCCGTCTCGGGGACATAATTATTGGCTGCTGCCATCAGAGGGTTTTGATGGTTTTCTAATTTGAAAAGTACGAACGACAGAGTTCTTGGAAGTGCTTCGCTAGGCTAGGCAATTCCAAGTCTCTGTGTAAGTCTACGTTGCGCATGTACCACGGCGCGCCGGGAGCTAGTCGTAAGAATGTGTTCTGAACAACTTGTAGAGCGTAAAGGGTTGTCCTAGGTAGGTGGGCGAATGCTACGCTTGCATAAGACAGTATGGGTCGTATGCAAGTTTTATAAAGAGTCAAGTTATTTTTAAGTGACAATTTATTGTTTTTGTTCAGAACACTGTGTAAACGGTACATTACATGTTTGGCCTTATTTTTCACACGGTTAATGTGTGATTGAAATTTCATATCTTTGTCCAGCGTTACCCCGAGGTACTTGACTTCGCTTTCCCACGGGATCGCTACCGAACATAGATATTTGCCTAATTTGGCGGAATCTTCTGGTTCGGGTGGGAATCATTTTCCTACAGAAAAGTACTGCCTCACTTTTTTCCGGATTGACTTCTACACGCCACTTTTTGAATTACGTAGCTAGAGAGTCGGCTGCCATTTGAAGTCTTTTTGAAATTATAAGATTAGATACATGTGTGGAGTATAAAGCAGTATCATCCGCGAACACACAGGTTTAACTAACGGGGACATATCTACAATTTGGTCAATTTTAATAGCTCTCGCCAAAGGACAGAAGGCTGTGTGCGAGGGCTCGATACTAATCCGTCCCACCTATCGTTCCGGTATTCGGCAAAACGCCGCTTTACTTCCCTCTGTAAAGTCCGGTACGATTGGCAGTATCGATGATTTTAATGTGTAATAAAGATTTTGAAAACATCGTTGTTTATAAACGATATAACGTTATTCTTATAAATGACTTAAAATTGTTTAAAACATGGAAAGCGTGCTTTTATAATGTATCAATAAGTCTACACGATTTGATATTGATAATTGGCTAACACAATCTATATTTTCGCAAATAATTGAGAGTAGAACACATAAAATATGATTTAATCATTCTACTAGAGCTAATTGCATTACGGATGCCACAGATTATACGAATGCTTGACAACAAATCGTTACTTAGCAACGAACCGCGAACTTAGCAATAGAATAGACCATCTGCCTTCCTTGCCAGGCAGCTCGTAAAAGGCGAGCATAGGTTCACCGTCACTAACACCGTGACGTCTGACTAGGTGGTAGAGTTTAGCAGCGACTCGTCCAGATTGGTACCACCGCCTTACCTATTCCTGCCACCATAACGTCATGACGTGTTCCGGTTCGGATGGTAAGGTAGCCGGTAAACTTACTTTTGCTCGAGGCTTAGCATCTCGGCCTCAGGTTACCAACGCACCATTGCCACCTTTGGTGTCTCTAGGCGACGTGAATTTCTTAACATCAGGAAATCCGTCTGCTTGTTTGCCTTCCAATATCATAAAAAAAAATCAAAAAAGAAATTACGAGAGCCATGTTTGATCCAAATGTTGACTTAAAGAAACGGCCATGTTTTATTATTACATTTTGTCGTTACGCTTAATTTTAAAAAATACATTTTATTAAAATATACATTTTATTAAATGTCTTCAAAGGTTAAGATCATTGAATGTGGGAATGCGTATGGCTGACCAAGTGGTGAACTGCCTGCTTTATGCAGATGATGCTGTACTTTTGGGCTCTACACCATCTGAGCTGCAAACACTGGTCACAGTTATGGAAGGAGATTGTAAAGAAAGGGGCTTACATTTGAATGCGATGAAAACCAAAATAATGGTGTTTGAAAGAGACGTAGTCAGAACCGATGTAAGAGTTTTGGTTGATGATGTAGTGCTGGAACAAGTGAATGAAATTGTATATCTTGGTTGTGCTTTTAGCAGGGATGGAAGGTACACCGCGGATGTAGAGAGGAGAGTGAGTGCAGGGAATAGTGTGAATGGAGCGTTGGGTAAGCTATTCCAAAGCGAGGTTTTAAGTCAAAAAGCTAGACTCGCTTTGCATAATTCTGTGCTTATTCCAACGTTACTGTATGGAAGCGAGAGTTGGGTATGTCAGAAAGAGCATGAAAGTAGGATAAATGCGGTCGAAATGAGAGCACTACGGAAAATCTGTGGTGTAACGCTCGCTGACCGCATTCGTAACAGTGAGATTCGAGAAAGAGTGGGATTGAAAGAAAGTGTTGGTGTTAAAATGCGAAAGGGCATGCTCCGCTGGTTCGGTCATGTGGAAAGAATGACAGATGAAAGATTGACAAAGCAGATATACAATGCGAATGTGGATGGATGTAGGTACCCGGGGAGACCAAGGCTGACATTTCACGATCAGATCAATCGGATATTATCCGAGGCTGGTGTCAAGAGTCTCCGAAACCGGCGTGTTTGTATGAAAAGGGTTATGAATGTGAAGGAAGCAAGACAGGTTTGTCAGGATCGTGAGGTCTGGCACTCGATACTCTCTGCCTACCACGTAAGGGACTTGGCGTGAAGATATGTATGTATGTATGTACATTTTATTAAACTTCTTTTAAGTGTGACAATATGGTACATATATAAATCATAAAAAAGTACAATTGCATAAATTAAAAAAGTATCTTCACGCCCATATTCCCGAACACGTAGGCAAAGGCACAACCAGAGCACCCACGACTAGCTGAAGAGACTAATGCCCGATTTCACCAAGAGTCCCTATATTTAGGGGACCTTTTAACGTATTTAAGGGGTCTGTTTCATATAGAATCATTCCCATAAGTAAGCTTAAAAGGTCCCCTAAAGTATGCTCTTGGTGAAATCGGGCATTAGTCCCACGATGTGATAGGTGGCAACCCTATCGCCAACCAAACACATATTCAATCCCGAGCAACATTTTTTTTTGTTTGAAAATTGTAAAAAACCGAATTTTCGTTTTGTTGCCCGCCCCGGGATTCGAACCCGAGACCTCGTGCAGTCAAGTCAAACATCTAGACCGCTAAACCACAGATGCGACTACTGCATTAATTAATTTAGTATATAAATACGAGTAACAAAAAATTCACAGCCTACATAGCTTTGGCATATAATTTTAAGAATTTTCAAATATCAAATTGAAATGGGCGATTCTGCGTCTAATTTGTAACGTAGATAAATGACACATTAAAATAAGCATAATGAGTAAACTTTATGATTTGGCAATATAGTTCAAAATAGCAATAACATTAACAAAACCTAGATTTCGTCGATGATGATTTAGTTTTAAGGTTATATAAGTACTCGTAAGAAGTATATTTTACATATCAATGAGAACAAATGAAATTGCATATATTTTACATTTCAGTTTTATAATAAATATAATGTTATAGAGCTACGGGTATTATAATTACATATCATAAATAACAAAGAAATGTGCGCATTAGAAAAAATATTTACGGACAGAAGATACATTTTTAAATAATGCAATTGTGAAAACCATGAAAAATTAATACGGTTTGTTTACAAGAACATTATTTACGGAGTATTACAGAGTATTATACGGAATAATTAGGCTCGAGTACTGCTGCCAGGTAAGCTGTTACTCCTTTAGATATATAACAGCTTTTCTTCTTCAGAGGATAATCACTCACTTGGAACCAAAGTTGCCATAATTAGTAGGGTTTGTCAGTTGTCATAATTGGAAAATGCATAGATGGCATTAAAAAAATATCGTTAATAAAATATTGCTCTTGAAGTAAAAAATGTCGCCGATATGTCAATATCGATGTCTATAAACGATATATCGATATTTATAAAATATCGAAGAATCGTTGCATTCCTACTCATTAAAAGAAAATATAAATTTGTTTTTATGGCGTAAATAAGTCTTCAGATCTTTAATATTAGGACGCAATTCAAAATCAAGAGTCCATGTGCGAGTTATACTTGAATGAATGAGTGAGTAGGTACTTTATTGCACACTAATAAATATCTCATCATAAATTACTAATAGTTACGATACTTGTGTATGAAGGATTCTGTAGTCATAAATTGAGAGCAAACAAGAAGTGACCGGATATCTTAAAATACTTCTACATACAGTTCCTTAAAGGACTACTAAGCAAAAATTACTTGTTTTTTTTAGTATTTGTATAAATTACTAGTAAAATTTGAGGTTACATTTGATGTACCTAGTGCTGTATTCCAAAATTGCTTAATATTGTTCAAGCTGATTTTAATTATAAGTGGAAGCTCAGGAGTACCCCACATAAAAAGCAAAGCGAGTTTGACGATACCACCTACTTTTTCTTAAAGCATTTCGCTATATGTTTAAACCCAACAAGTTATGTAATTGCGTTTCAATTAGGTAAAGTAAACTATTTTTTAGGATATGATAATCGTAGTAAATTTATTTAAAAGATGTAATTTGAATGTTAGTGATATCTAAAAACCCCCGATTTCGTCGCTGATGATCAACAAAATTTATAGGTCCTTCTTAAAGTCCTAAGTAGAAAGCTGAGATTTGCTATGTAATATTAGTCCACAAACATTACCCTGTCTTCTAGCATGTAACACAACTATGACTTACAACAACGAAAATGACAAGGCATTGATGCTATGACTGCAGGGATATGTATAGTTTAGCACCAAATACAGCGAGCTTCTTCACAGCTTTATATTATCTAGTGTGATGATTTCAAAAAATTGTGAATATTCTTTATAATAATTGTTGATGATTTGAGGATTTCCAAATACTTGGTATGGCAATACTGTTGATACGATAAACCAACGACGGTTGGAAACTAAATTTTAAGAATCACTCTCAAAAAGTATATCACTCTATTCATTACTTTCGACGAGGCAAATTGTATTCTTGTAGGCAATTGGCATTAAATATGTAATTTGAAGAAATACTAGTTTTATTTAAAAAGACTGTTACAGTAGTACGAAGAAGTATTAGTTTAGTCATTTAAAGAGAACCGTTATACTAGTAAATCAATATGAAGGAGTAGTAAGTATTATAGTAAACAACTTGCAAGAAGAAACGAAAAAAGTATCTTTACGCCCATTTCCCCGAAGAAGTAGGCAGAGGCACAACCAGGGCACCCACGACAATTTTATTATATAACGTTATGCTTTTTATTATAAAATTGAAAATACACATTTTCTTTTTTTCGCTGTCCAACCGGGGAATCGAATCCGATATTTACTTACTTAAGGAAATTAAGTCGACACCGGACCTATACCACAGAAGTGTAGGGTGAAAAATGTATTCGCCGATAATTAGTTGACAGATACGCTATTTAACCATATTTCTCTTTGACGAAACGACATACGCATATTTTGACCCAAGTGAAAAGTTTGTGAAGTAATAGCTTATAGAATTTTAGAGTATTTAAAGTAAGAAGCTTGGTTCTATATTACAACACAAAAATTTTTAGAATGCGAGCCATATGGTCTCGCTTTGGAAAAAAAATGTTATTAATGAGATACATTTATTACAAGCTTTTATTTAACTTGCAACGTATACAACACATTGTCTGGTGGAGTCTTAAAAGTTGAATTTGATTCACTTCTCGGTTACCGATTGAGCTCAAATTTTGCATGCATGTCTAAATTGGATGACAATTTAAATTTTGCATGACATGGAGCAGTAGGGTTACTCTCAACGCTCGATTCATGCATTATTGGAAATTGGAATCGAATATGTCATTTTAGGTAGTCCTGAACACAATTCTGGCGAATTATTGACATTTAGTTAATAGTGAATAGTAAATTATTTTATCCTATTCGTTGAATTTATTTGTAACTAAATGTTAATAATCCCCTTATACTGTATTCAAAAGTACCTAAAGTGACATACCCAATTCCAAATTCCAATTCGGATGATATCGAGATTCAAGAGTAACCCTACAGATCTGATTATGGAAATGGAAAGTGTCCAAAGGGACTCCAACATTATCTTCTCGCATTTGGGTTTATTTGACTTGCCAAAGTACTTCTCAAGTCCACTACTTGGAATAGCCCTAACAAATATAAGATATATTAGCGGAGTATACATTGTTAAAAATTGATTCAATTTTTCAATTACTTACTTAAACAGTGAGCCCACATGTTTCACTACTTTTTAAGTGGCTTTCGAACAATTGTCTATGAGAAAAAATGTTTTTAAAACCTTTAATGCTATTTTGAAACACCTATTTCGGACCATTTCTGAGACTCTTGACACAACCCTCGAATAATATCCGTTTGATCTGATAGTGGAATGTCAACATTGGTCTCCCCGGGTACTTACACCCATCTACATTCGCATTGTATATCTGCTTTGTCAATCTTTCATCTGCCATTCTTTCCACAGGACCGAACCAGCGGAGCATGGCCTTTTGCATTTTAACACCAACACTTTCTTTCAATCCCACTCTTTCTCGGATCTCACTATTACAAATGCGGTCAGCGAACGTTACACCACAGATTTTTCGTAGCGCTCTCATTTCGACCGCATTTATAATACTTTTATGGTTTTTCTGACATACCCAACTCTCGCTTCCATACAATAACGTTGGGATGTGCACAGAATTATGCAAAGCAAGTCTAGATTTTAAACTCAAAACCTCGCTTTGAAATACGAGTAGCTTACCGAACACTCAATTCACACAATTCCCTGCACACACTCTACTCTCTACATCCTTACATCTACCTGCATACCTTCCATCCCTGCTAAAAATGCACCCAAGATATACAATTTTATTCACTTGCTCCAACACTAAATCATCAACTAAAACTTTTACATCCGTTCCGGCTTCGTTTCTTTCAAACACCATAACTTTGGTTTTCGTCGCCTTCCAATGTAAGCCCCTTTATTTACAATCACCTTCCATTACTGTGACCAGTGTCTGTAGCTCAGATGGTGTAGAGCCCAAAAGTACAGCATCATCTGCTTAAAGGAGACAGTTCACCACTTGATCACCCATACGCATTCAGACATTCATAGACCTTAACCTTTGAAGACATTTGTCCACATACAAAATAAGCAAACGTGCCGAAAACACACACCCCTGCTTGACGCCAATGTTGGCACTAAACCACGGCAATATGTTGCTGTCCACCCGCACACATGCCTTACAATCTAAAAACATATAATGCACAGCACGCAGCAAGGACCCGTCTATGCCACAATCTGGTAAAATGTCCCAAAGTTCCGTACGCACAACCCTGACAAACGCTTTTTCGAGATCCACAAAACCGCAGAAAACCTTCTGACCCACAGCCAGATGCTTCTATTCAATGTTGCGGAGCGAAAGCACTTAATCCGTACATATTCTTCCAGACGTGAAACCTTGAGCCTCCCACAATGTTCCATCGGACATCCCTTACATCCTCCTTTCAACTATTCTTCCATACATTTTTGATGCTAAACTGATCAAACTAATAGCCCTGTAACTTGTACAGTCCATGCGTGAACCCTTGCCTTTATACAAGGGCACGATGACTTAAATCTGATAAAAATAGTTTTTTAGTAATGTTTGCGAAGTGTCCTATTACATTTGTATTTATTTTTGTATAAAAAATTATAACGTTACATCAAATTTCAACTGTGTAGTCCAAACAGTTTGAGGGTAAACTGGACGTGACATGCGGATAGACAGGAATTTTGCACTAGTATCTTAATGAGAATAGAAACGATAAAAATATATATTCATTAAATGAATGTTCAATGTCCGTGTAGAGAATCGAAGTCGAGTTTTGTCAACGATAATCGGTGTTGTATGTGTAAGTGAAATCCTCGATCAACCTGAAATTTGAGTCTTTCCGCGCCTAACCTAGGCTCGTTTCTGTTACTACCACTATCATCAGTGCTTGTCGTTGCCCTAGTTTTAAAGACAGGGTAGTCGATGATGTAAAACATCCTAGTGCCAAGTTGATAACGCAAATTAAGCATGGCCGCAGCGAAGCTCCGAAAAAAAAATCAATTTATTTTAAATTAACTAATAAAACGTAAAATTGCAATATTATAATTGCTAAACCTTATCTACACTAAAGGTCACAATTGTTCGATGGTGGAAACAAAAGTAATCTATCTAAACTAAAGAATTAACATGGAGCCGCGGTTCTGACGTAACCCGCTGCGCCGACTCAGCTCTCCTGGCTCGTGCCATGGCCTGATGTCGCAAACGGTGCCCGCTCAGCAATCCCTATAGTGGAGGCTTGCGTAACACGCAACTTTTCGTATGTTTGTTTACTTTTTGGTTTGCATTCCAGAAAAATAGCACCTATTTCTTTTTATACAAAGTGGTTGGGGATCATTGAAGGCATGGACCAACCAAATTGACTTCTTTGACTTCTTGAAGAACTGCGGAGTGTTTACTTTATGATGTTTCAAAAGAATGATTGAGACGAGAAGAGTGGATTTTCAACTAACTTCAAATGTTCTCATCATCAGATTTTTGATCAGGCAAGCATTGTCTTGCCGTTTGTCTGCCAAATATACGTATCTCTCAGATAATCAAGATTACTTTTGGAAACAAATAATAAGTTAATATAAGATAGCAATGTTTTAAGAATAATCAAAAGTTGGAATGTTGTTTCGATTTGTCAGCAAACGATCTATAAATCGATACTATTAAAATATGGTGACATTGACTACAAAATCTTACTCCGAATTACCTTGGTTTGGGCCAAGTGGCGTTTATTAATCAGAGTTATTTATGATCTAAAATGTCAGTTGAACTGAAAGGACTGGTATGTAAAACCATAATGAGGCTTTTGCTTTCAATGCGTTTTTCAAAGGTTGCATGTAATGTAAATGGGTATGATGCGATTTATATGTAGCCTAATGAGCAAAACTAATAGTGTCTTCTGCTAGTCGTGGGTCTGCCTCTGCCTACCCTTTCATGGATATGGGCGTGAAGATGCTAATGAGCAAATAGCTCACGTGCGTGACAATTTGAATGTTAGTGACATAGCTAAAAAACTGCAGAAAAGTCTTGGACATATTCTGTGAAAACCAAAGATATACCTATGAAACGAATGTTTAAAAGCGATATAGTAGCAAATATGGGCACCTTTATCTAAAAAAAAGGCTCAGAATGCTTGGCTTGGTGTGAAATAAGATATTTGTGCCATTGAATTCAGTGCCAAGAATGCCGATGGTCGTACGATGTGAAGAACTGGATTCTTTGGTCCAAGTGACAAGATTAACGCACTAATGATGATCTAAACTATTGATAAATAATCCCTCATTAAAATAGCATCTTTACGCCCATATGCCCAAAGAGGTAAGCAGAGGCACAACCAGGGAACCCACGACTCGCTGAAGACACTAAGTTCCACAATGTGATCAAAATACCTACATATAAATATTTTAAAACCACATATTCAAGCACCATTTCTTTTCAAATTACTAACTGTGGCCGGTAAACGGGCTATAAGATCATCGATGATAAAACTTAAACTCGGCAATTTTATCTTCTGGCCAAACGTTATATTTCAGAATGAGTGCAGACGCTAAAATTATTCATTCCTTTCGAATACATTGTTATCTAAGTAACATTGCAACTTTTTCCTTCTTATATTTTTTTAATTGTATTTTCTGCTAATATATAATAATATCTTGTGTGACATAAAAATTTGTAAATGTGACAATATTTATTTCTAATTCAGTATTGTAAAAGAACCATTCTGTTTTCATGACATTGCTCTCAATAATTATTTTGAATTAAATAAAACAGAAGCAACGTTAACTAAATCAATGAGAAACAACAGAATATTTAATTTATGTGATTTTCGAACCTGTAAAAAAATCAGAACCCACAAATACGTGTACAACTAAAAGTGAACAAAATATGTCAAGGAATAATGAATTACGAACTTCATAGTGGCCAATAACTAGTGGACTTCGTACACATCATTGTATAAAATACAAAATAAGAATGTTGTTGAATCAGTATGTGCGACTGATTGATATTAATAGATGCAGTTCAAACACTGGTGTCAATACAGCAGTGACATCTTCAGTTTTTTGACAGTCACTGTAAAATACAAAATATGAGAAAGTAAAAAAGTTAAAGTAACCAAAAGATACAGAAAAAGATATTTTTTTAAAAGAAATAAAATAGATGAAAGAAAAAATCAAGTTGGATAATGTAGTTTAAGAGACACAATCAATCTTTTTTTCAGTAATTAGCACTTGAATTTATAAAGTGCTATATCCGCTCAAATGAGGTTTTCGAATCTATACATATAATAAATCTGTAGAAGGGTCAATTATATAGATTGATAATATTGAAAAAAATTAATAGCCCGTGTGTTACTGGATCGATACCAAACCCAAAAAAAATGTTGTCTGTCTGTCTGTATGTTCAGGCATCACGTGAAAACAAACGGTTTAATTTCGATGAAACCTTGTTAGAATTATACCTTATTATCCTGGGCATAAATGGGATACTTTTTATCCTGGAAAAATACGTAGAAAAAAAAATCTTAATTTTTCAGTTTCATCGCGCGAAGACCGACGTCCGCGCGGATGGAGTCGCGGGCGGAAGCTAGAGTTAAAATATAATGTTAAAATTATATGAAATAAGTCAAATAAGTAAGAAGGAGCTAAAATAACATTCGCTAATAAATTAGCAGTTTTAAGATCGTCATAACTCCATTGTAAATTTGATAATATTGATTTGTAATTCAGTATTGTAAAAGAAGTATTCTGTGTATTTGATATTTTCCATCATCTTGGTAAAACTTACAAATATTCATATTTTTAAATAAATAAGCACTTGTACTGTTTTACGTATCACTTACAATTTATTATAGTTTAAGTTTAAGTCCTGATGATGCTGTATAAGCGGAACCGGTAGGCTATTTACAAAATAATAAATTATAAGTGATACGTAAAACAGTACAAGTGTTTCTTTATTTAAAAATAAGAACTATTATGTTTTAATAATATTGGTATCAATAATTATCTTATATTAAATAAAACGGAAACAATGTTAACTAAATCAATGAGAAAGAACAGAATATTTAAGGAAAAATGCATATAAATAATCTTTTTTTTATGATATTGGAAGGCAAACAAGCAGACGGATTTCCTAATGGTAAGAAATTCACGTCGCCTAGAGACGCCAAAAGTGGTAATGGTGCGTTGCCAACCTAAGGCCGGGATGTTAGGCCTCGAGCAAAAGTAAGTTTACCGGCTACCTTACCCTCCAAACCGGAACACGTCGTCACGTTATGACGGCAGGAATAGGTAAGGCGGTATTGGTACCAATCCGAGCGAGTCGCTGCGAAACTCTACAACTTAGTCAGATATCACGGTGCTAATGACGGTAAGCCTATGCTCGCCTTTTACGAGGTGCTTGGCAGGAAGGCAGATGATCTATTCTGCAAAGGAGCCCGGACCAACACGGGGGAAAACCTCTTTGTATTTGCTGATAAATTTATCAATTAATAATGTAGGTTGTGTGTTTCTGATAAAATTTGCAAAATTGACACATACTTGGAAGTATGATGTATATTTCCAGACAATGCAAATATAAACTGTTAACGAGTCACAAGTTGATGTAAAGTGTATAAAATAATGGTATCTGTAAACATGGAAACATGTAAACAAGGACATATTTACGTACAATAGTAGCTGCATTACTTGGTATGATATAAACGATATCGAAATATATTTTTTTCCATAGATTTGCAAGTCTAAACAGACCTAAGTAGCTCCAAAAATAATTTATTTCCGTCATAGCTTTCTTGGTACTGTAGCCTTCACGCTTCAGTTATAGCTGTCAGGATGTGAAAACATTATTGCCCGTTAGTAGTCTGGAAAATTTAGGTAACTGAATGATTTTACAAGCGCAGTTCGTCATAGCTAAGTAGTAAATTGTGGGTAGTGCGACCGTTAAACTTAAAAGCGTGACCTAAAAGTTGCGTCAATAGGCGTTGCTTTCTTATATCACATTTGTTATTATTGCCGCTATCAACCATCTTTTTTGATATGTTAACTCAAAAATTTTCATTTTTTGATATCAGTATAGATTATTTAAACAATATTTTTTTTCTTAAAATTTGTAATTTCAGTAGGACCATTGTTGTGGACCAGTATATTATTATTTTGTTTTAACCAAACATGCAACAAATACCATCGAGCAACCGCCATTTTCACCGGATATGACTTCAGTGGCTTCTTGCTTATTCCTAATCTCAAATTACCACTTCGTAGCACCCGTTTTCAACTGGTAGACGATATAAAAGGAATTTAGCGGCCAGAATTGAACTTAATTCCGGAAACAAGCAGGCAGTGCAAAAGTTAATGGAGCAAAATTGTATATGGAAGCCTCACATCCATTACGTGATAAACAGAGGGATAGTCGCCCATATTGGAAAAGACGGCAAAAACGTAGGTTGCTTGACTTATGTGCAAAACTTGGTGAATTAACCCAGTATATAAATGGAAATAGAAGTAGGCGGCTTGAAAAACAAATACAAGATATATTCGAAAAATACAAAACTCATTCTGCCCGCCAAGAGCCTAACACACAACTTGTACACACTCTAGACGCCCTAAAAAAGAGAACTGTCAGTAATCGCAGGTCGCATTCAAAGATATAAAACATGCACACTAAGAAAACAACAAAATTATCAATTTAGTAATAATGAAAAGCAATTTTACAGACAGATAAAACAGATTAAAGTATCTTACAGATTAAACAAACTCTTAAAGATTACAACAAATATACAAGATGATACTACCAATGCAAATGAGTCTCCTAACCCAGATATTTTGAAAGAGTTCTGGTCAAAAATTTGGGAGTATCCTGTACAACACAGTAAGCAGGCTTCCTGGATTCAGAAAGAAAAAAACAAGAATACAACCACACAAGATATGCAGTTTGACAACATTCCAATAGGCACATTTCAAAAAGTACTCTACAAGTACTTAAATCCTGCAAAATACAGACCTATTACATGCTTACAAACGTTATATAAGATATTTACAGGATGTATAACAGGCGTGATATATCAACATATAGATTACAATAATTTACTAGCTGAACAACAAAAAGGATGCCGAAGATTTAGTCAATGCAAAGAACAAGTCATCATAGATTCCGTTATACTAAACCAAGTTTAAAAATCAAAAGCTCATCTATACGTTGTACGTTGATTACAAAAATTTTGTTTATTTTTAATTAGACTCTGGTCTATTATCTATCTATCTACAAAAGGTAATTATTATCCCAATAGTGCTTTCCACAACAGGAGTGATACCCAAGCAACTGCATCAATCGATTCAACCTTCACTCTAACATCTACAAGTTACTTAAAAAAGCTGTTATTCTGAACACTTGCCGCATCGTTCGTAAATTCCTTCAATCCGAACCGGAAAACTCATTAAATTTCACTATCTACAGCAGTATCCTACTGTCATGCTGTGACACAACCGACTTTGAGAAATACCTTTCCTGATGTGCACTTGGCTTAGGCTCGTGTACACTAATATACCGGTGAAAACCGAGAAAACAAATATAGATATAAAAAAATAATAATAAATATCCCTGGTCAAATTACACGAATTGAATCTAACCCCAAAGTAAGCAAATTATATGCTTGTATTATGGGCGTTTGTCAATGATTCTAATACATAGAAAAACTTAAAATAGATACCAGAATAAATTTAATAAACACCCAGACCCAGAAATGCAGACATCTAAATGTTCATCACATAAATGCCTGCCCCCGTCGAGAATGGTACTCGAGCCTCGCGTTTGATCGATATAATTAGGCGTGTTCGTTAGCCACTCGACCAACGAGGCGGTCAAAATGTTGGAAAGCTTAAATAATTTTGTAATAACTTCAACACGCATGTTCCGCAAAAAAAAAAGTAATTGGTCTTGAGAAATGAAGACGGCGTGCTTATCAACAAGAGATTATTTAGATAGAGATTCTTTTATTTTGAAAGTGATTGAAGTCGACCTAACAGACAAAACAACAGATGCACAAAATACAACATTTTTGCAGTAAGCTTTTGTTGCTAAGAGTTATTTAAGCCCAGCAGTGATCTTTAAGGTCAAATTACTAAAATATGCCAAATGTGTGAAACACGATGGGATGCTATTGAGTGTTTTACCAAATCCTATAGACGCCTTCAGTTCAATGTTAACTGCTTCATCATCATCATCATGATCAGACGGAGGACGTCCACTGCTGGACTAAGTCCTGAAATTCAGTTATAACAAGCAGATAAATAGGAATTCAAATAACTTTTAAGTTCCAAACTGTCCCATTAAACTATCTGTTAGTTAGCTATTTTTATTTTTACGTGGAAAATTAAAAAAAGAAGTAATATCATTACTTCTTTTTTAGTAAGCTATTTTCACCCCTATTTAATTTTTTGGGGTGTATCCAACTTATCACACAATGGACAAAATGTATTAATAGTGTTATTGAAATGGGGTTTTGCAGAGGAAATTTGTTATAATATTTTAAGTATTTAGTTTTGTTAAATTCCTAAAAAAATCCCATCTAGCAACAAAAAATGCTGCAAAATTCATTTCGTCATTTAGAATTTGAAAACCTAATTAACTTCGAGAAAAATAAAATCTGTGAGTGACATTATTTTATATATAGACAAAGCTCTTCTACGATTTAATCATGTATAGATGTAAATGTTACATCCACAACTTGTTTTATAAGCTTTGTGTTTTTTCTCTTGTTCAAAAAACGGTAATCATGCAAAACGTTGAGTACAGAGACGGATTAAATTATTGTAAGTGGGGCGCCAAAAGTATGCTAAGTTTATTGTTTGCGCATTTTTTATATCATCAGCTTAAATATGAACAAACGGTCGGTTTTGTTTGCAAAACGTATAAAAGTGGTCATTCAGTCAATAGACATTTGAAACGTAAATGATAATTAAATACCGGCGTCAGAAATATTTATTGATTTGCGTCTACAAAGTTTTAAGGCCAATGTTGTATACTAGACGGATAATAAACTTCCTAGAGTCTTTTGCTGAGATATTTTTAATGAATTATTAAAAGCATCTTTATGCCCATATCCCCGAAGTAGGCAGAGGCACAACCAGGGCACCCACGACTAGCCGAAGACAATGTAATAGGTGGCAAGCCTTTCGCCAACCGGGCACATATCCAACCCCGAGCAACATTTTTTTTATTAGAAAATTGGAATAACCCAATTTTCTTGTTGTTGCTTGACCCGAAATTCGAACCCGGGACCTCATGTCCAACACAGCCAAGTGTTGGACATGGACCTCTAGACCACAGAGGCGATTTTATGAATTATTGAAAAAATATAAACTCCACGTAAGTTTTTCCCCGTGTAGGTCTGAGTCCGTTGAGTAGAATAGACCACCTGCTTCTCTGCCAGGCTTTTCGTAAGAGGCGAGTACTGGTTTAAATATAGGTCATCACTAATAAGATCACTGATTGTAGAGTGTTGTGCAGCAGCTTGCCCGGGTAGGGATCAACCGTCCTACCTATTCCTGTTGCCATAATGACTCTGTCATGTTCCGGCCCGGAGAGTAGTAGTGGTAGACTAACACAATAGGCTTAATATCCCGGTCACAAGACAGCAACGTCCCTATAACATCTATGTTGTCTATAAGGTCACGGCTATCACTTACCATAAGAAGAGCCGTGTGTTTGTTTGCTGGCCTCTTACATAAAAAAATGCTGCAAGAACATTTTTTTATAAGCGATTATATTATGGTATCATAATATAAAAAAATAACCGAATCTACAACTATTGTGCATATTTGATACTAATCATAATATATGTTAACCTACACCAAACATTATGTACGGTTATAGACTTATTACAAAACAAATAAAACCTAGCATTTGCATTCTATTATAGATATCGTGGTATAATATTAAAGTTTATTCAAAGGATTCGCAAACAAAACAAATGTGCCTCTTTAGAATAATTATCAATCTTTAATTAAAATC
Organism: Calephelis virginiensis; assembly: GCA_002245475.1. Lineage (NCBI taxonomy): Eukaryota > Metazoa > Arthropoda > Insecta > Lepidoptera > Riodinidae > Calephelis > Calephelis virginiensis. The sequence goes on from NJDC01002429.1 coordinate 52,893, forward strand.
AAAGATCAAACAGTATTTGTCCCAAAAGGCGCTAAAAGGGCACACTGTAATTGTATCCCCAAAATATTATTGATTATCATTACCGTATCCAATTTGAAGGCTAAATGGCTATTAAAATTATAAACTCAAGAGTCCTAGCTTTAGGTTGGTAATGATCATTTACATATTGTGTTGTACCTGTATGTGATAGAATTATTATGTATAATATGTTTGGTTCATAATAGTTTAAAAAATATATTCTGCATTGCAGGAGGACGCTGTTGAATTTTATTTTGTTTTTAGTAAAAGGTATAACCTGGCGACGAGGTTTCCTTCTTGTAATAGCAACTTTTATAATCTACGTCGCTTGCGGAGCTTATGTTATGATAACCTACACTTTTATCATCCTGTCATCTAAATTCTACAGGAGTGAAGTTTGACATCCGACCTGAGGTACAAATTATCAGTTTACCGTTTGTTATGGTCATTTCATCAATTATGCTGACAATTATTGTAGAAAAAATCGGCAGAAAGGTAATTTATAAATCAATCTTTATGTGTATAACAGGTGCATCAAGTGTGCATAATTTTATACGCACACTCAGTAGTTCTGTTTTTTTTTTATTTCGGACAGTTACTTTTTGTGATTTGGTGTTAAAACTACGTGCAAACCTAAATTTTATATATTATCTGAGAAAAACTGCTAGGAAACTAGGAAAAACAAACTGAACGAAGTTTGCCGGGACATCTAGTAAAATTTTATTTTTATGTTAAACCGTGTTTGAAAATGTTATAAAAAGATATAACTAAATCTTATTTAAACCTGGATATTGAAAGTTTAATTGTGGTCTACATTTACGCCTCACGTTGTTTTGTAAAAACTGTAATATTTTAAAACAGACACTATTGATTTGTCAAAAAAAAACTTCTTTATTTTTATTTAAGGCAAATGCAATTATGTTGTTGCCACCTTTTATTTAAACAAGCGCGTTGTTTTAAATATAAAAAAATGTTAGACCTAGTAATCTAACACGTACCTAACACCTTTGTTAATAAAATAATTTTTTAAACAATTTTTATCTGTGATATCGTCAGGAGAAAATTTTATTTTCCCATTCGAAACCAACTGACTAATCTATGACACTTAATTATTTCCGACCTTCCTATCGTATGCATTTTTTGTGAAGTTCCTGGCAATGGTTAAGCTAGGTTCTGCTGCCTGGTACAAAAATGGGGTGAGACAGTTCTTAGTTGGCTTCCAATTATCGCCATGGTGTTAGTAGTGTTCACGTATGGTGGAGGTGTGTGTTCATTGTGATATATCATACTCGTAATAATGGAAATATTTAGTTATCAAGTATGTCTTTATAATACGCTTTTTGAATAATATTTTTTACAAACGAATTGACAGCATTCTTGATGAGAGCTTAATAATGTAAGTTCAAATCACCACAGACAAAAAAAAATTAAAAATTGTGATTTCCTGAGACAGTAGCTGACCTGACACGAGTTGTCTTAACTTTGAACGTTGAACGAAAATTTATTTTTTTGTTTTTTTTTGGTTCACAATAACAGTTTCTTGACAATTATTTAGACACCAAACAAAAATTTGCGAAATTGTGTAATCCGTTTATGTGTGATGTGGTAACCACAGGAAATAGAAATTCTTTTATATATATAGATTTTGAATTATTTTATATCCAGATATAAATGTTAGGTTAGGTTGATAAAAAAAGAGTGCCTGATGGATTTTGCTTAAGCCCCATTTTTAAATTTCCTTTTGTTTAACGAAAAGTGGTTATAATAAAAGGGCAGTAAAATCAAAAATACTGTTTTTTTCAAACATGGCTATTTAGTGTACTTATCCATTTCGTTTGATTGCATTTAGTGGGTGTCGAAAAAACTTCGCCCAGGGCGCTGTTAAATCTTAAACCGGCTCTGCAGACGTCCTAAACATACACATATCAATTTACTCATTGCTAAGATAATTTTCTTATTGAAATTGATGTAGATAATTAAAAGGCACAGTTAGATAAGTTAGTGGAACTGAAGAAATTTAATTACTGTTATTTCTGTCTTACCTATTCATTGTAATATAATAACAAGCGTTAGTGTTTTTACCATGTCTTGTTATGGTTTTATGGTGTTTAGCGAATTTATTTAATATTGCTTAAAATACCTTACTCAAATTTGCAAAGCGGCATCAAATTTCTTGTATATAGAAGCGGTGAATATTTTTTTTTGCTAAAAATGTGTCCTTTCGGTTGCTGCAAATACTATTGACCTTATTTCGTTCCTTATTTAACGTTAAGACAATATTTGAGGCCGGGGTGCTAGGCCTCGAGCGAAAGTAATTTACCGGCTGCCTTATCCTTAACCTAACCTAACCGGAACACGTCAATGGCAAGCACTGACTTTATGGCGTCAGGAATAAAAAACTGAAAACTCCAATATTAGGCCTAACACCCCGACCACTGGAAAGCGACTTTCGCATTCTCGTTCGCTTTCCCACCCATAACATCGATGGTATCTGCCACCATACCATCAGTAGAATCACATAAAATTGTTTCTTGTTTATTATTAGTTTCTAGACACTAATTTTACAGTTTTATAAGCAAACCGTGTATCATGTTATAATGTTGTGTATATTGAGATTTTGTCTGTATTTCATCTTCAGGTTATGTAAGTCTGGATTTGGTTCTGCCAGTAGCTAAAATTTTTGATAATGTTTTAGGTTCATACAAAAATTATGGGCCTGTAGGGCTATTCCGTGTCTTTTTAGTGGTGATCAATGGTTAAAGTGTACATCAAATAGCTGTTAAATGACGTGTTTCTTATTTGCTATTTCTGTTGTATTTATGTTGGTCACAGGAAATAGCAAATACATAACACGTCATTTGACAGCTATTTGATGTACACTTTACCCAGTGATCATCACTAAAAAAATACTGAGTAACCCACCTAGTCGTAACATGCGCCTGGTTCACGTCCTCCTTGATAATGTTCCTCCAATATCTGATGCTTTTGGTGAGAAGAGTATTTTCTTCACATGTGGGGTTGTTAATAGGTTCAATCTACGTTGCTGCCTACCTGAAACCAAGGGAAAAAGTGATGAAGAGATACATCATATGCTCCTTAAAAAAAACAACTGAATTTAATTTAAAAATTGAATAAAAATAAACTGACAATGGTTATTTTTTATAAATAGCTTACTAGTTCGACAGATGTTATCCTGTCTTAAATATTGTAAATTAAATAAAAAATTCTTTATATAAAAAATCAATTGCTGTTCGTTAGTCTCGCTAAAACTTGGGAACGTCAGAACCAATTTGGCTAATTTTGGTTTCGAATTACTTGTTCAAGCCCAAAAGAAGGTTTAAGAAATTAGAAGAAAGGAAAAACTATGAGGAAACTAGAAAAAAACATTTTAACTTTTTCGATACAAACTGGACGAATTCGCCGGGACACCTAGTTATTAATATTAAGTTAAAAAAATAGTAATAGTCGTCTCTTTGGTCTAGCGGTTCAGGTGTTGGACTTGACTGCACGAGGTCCCGGGTTCGATTCCCGGGTCGGGCAACAAAAAGAAAATTGGGTTTTTCCAATTTTCTAATAAAAAAAGTTGCTCGGGATTGGATATGTGCCCGGTTGGCGATAGGCTTGCCACCTATCACGTTGTGGGACTTAGTGTCTTCGGCTAGTCGCGGGTGCCCTGGTTGTGCCTCTGCCTACCTCTTAGGGGATATGGGCGTGGAGATACTTTTATTTTAAAAAGTTGCCATTGTATGATTATGTTTTGATTCAGTGGGTGCTGTCAAGCAACTACAGTACACGTGACACTACTGGTGCTAGAGCGCTGTGCAATACTTTGCCCGTGTAGGGATCCACTTTCTTACTCATTCCTGCCGCCATAATGACTCTTTTTTTCATGTTTCGGTTTTTTAAGATAGGTTAGTCGGTAGACTTGCACAATAGGCCTAACATCCGTAGGACAGTGACACGCCTATAACATCTACGGTATCTCTAGGCCACGGTTATCTTATTACCAGGAGAGATGTGCGCTTGTTCGCAGATTTTTCACATAGCAAAATGCAAGAAACATATTGTCCAAACCTAGTGTTTGATAACAATTACTATCTTCAATATGTAAATATTATCATGTACGCGACCAATAAATCAGACTTTTTATGATTTTTTTTATGATATTTGAAGGCAAACGAGCAGACGGATTTTCTGATAGTAAAAATTCATGACGCCTAGAGACACCAAAGGTGGTAATGGTGCGTTGCCAACATGAGGACTGGATATAAGGCCTCGAGCAAACGTAAGTTTAACGGCTACCTTACCCTCCGAACCGGAACACGTCAATGGCAAGCACTGGACGTCACTTACATGTCAGAAAATCGTGTTTTATAATACCTACAAATACTTGTTTTTAAAAGCAGAATTATTTTTTTATACATTGTGGCCCCAAAAGCGAAATGCGGCCCTGTAAATTCTAAATGCATCGTCACTCAACCCAGTTTAACAACTGGCTCCCTACGCACTTAAATACTACTACTAAGCAGATGTTATTTACGAATTTGCTCTTTTTACACAATTAATAACACATAATAACGTAAAATACGCAATGAAGTCTAGCTTTTTCCTGGTGTTGCCATTTTAACTTCAGTCTGTGGCTAGAGCTTGGTACAAACGGTCCTTAAATACAATAAAAAAAATTGTTTATGGTGTTGTAAAAAGTGCATAATTAATCAGGTTGAAAAAGGATTTTCAATTGATTTAAAATAAAACACGGTTTGGCAGTTTGTTCAAAATGTCAGTGCCTGAACCAATTAAAAGTGTTAAAAAAGGACATACTTATGTACAATGGATAGCTGCATTACTAGGTAAATAAAAAGTGATATTTTGATTTACGTATATAAAAAATATGTTTAATAGTAAACTAAATCAACCCGATTCCTAAATTCGGAATAAATTAATATCTCTGTTAATATCTCATTAATAGAGTTTATAAAATTTTATGTTTTATATACGAGATATACGTACTACGAAACAACAATCAACTAATTTTTGCCAGGTTTTCTAGTTAAGAAGAGTGATCAATATAAAATTGAAATTATATAAAAATAGAGGAAATGGGGTCATCGAAACCTACGTACTCGTATATAGGTCAAAAGAATATAAAATACTTAAGTTTATTATTTTTAAATAGTTGTAAAAAACATCGCCATGTTTATTTTTATTAACTAAAAATGTACACGTTTTTCACGAAATAGCTGATTATGACACGTTTTTGGCATGAAATATAGTTTACTTTTTATTGTTGTTAAAGTCATTAGTAACTGCGTCGTAAATTTAACTAAAATCAATTTAGGCATTGCAAAGTGAATTTTATTTATGACTTAATTAAAATATTTAGTAATAATTATATATAGTTTATTAATAATGGAGCCATAGGATAGCAAGTATCCGCAAAATCTACGATGCCATAGACGGGTTATCTTTTACGACAAACATTTAAATTATTAAAAATAATAATTTTCACAGTGTTGGTCAGGTCCTCCTAGGTACAATAGTCTAAAGAGCTGTCTGGCAGATGGTCTACTAAATAGACCATCCAAGCAGTCCGTAAAAGCCGAGAAGTGATTAAAATATAGGTCATCAATAACAAGATCACCGGTGGTTAATATGCTGAGCAGCACGAGTTGTTGTTGTACGAGTTGGGATCTACAGCCTTGCCTAATCATGGCGTCATAATAATACTGTTATGTTCCGGTTTGGAGGGTTGGGTATCCGGTAGAATTGCATTATTGACGTAAAACTCCGACTACAGGATAAAACATCTAGGGTGCCTATGGGTCCTGGTTTCTCTTACCATCAGGAGAGCTCGTTGTTGTCTTATCAGTTATTACATACTGCAGTCCGGCTTCCCGTTAGGTGGACATAATTCCATCTTATTGTACATATAAACCTTCCCATTGTATCACTCTTCCAGTTTAAAATCGCATTAAAATCCGTTTTAAAGATATAAGCATACTTAGGGGCAAAGAGTGGCAAGTGACTGTTTTATACTATGTAATGAAAATAACAAATAAAAACTATGTAACTTATATGATACGCAAATAAGTAGAAACAGTGGTTTGAAACTAAATGTTGCTAAGACAAAAAATACATAAAAAACAATGAACTACGTAAGTATGTTATACGATAAAAATACTTTATATTTTTTAGCTGTATTTGGATACGATCTCCATACGTAAGATATTTGATGATACTGATCATGAGAGATCTGAGATTTATTGAATTAATTTAGCCAATGACGTCAATGGGCAACGCCTTTTGGAACTACAAAATACCGGTTAAGCTCATAGGACAAGTTCGTCAAACCTTAGAAGATCGGTAGAATTACTCTTGAAATTAGATTTCATGCAAAATGGAAATTGGAATCAGATATGTCATTATAGGTATACCTTGATTTTAATACGAGATTAATTTTTTTTTTAATAACGCGTCCTCTTTTTGACATGCACAAAAATCTCTGTAAAAATCAATTACTGTACGTTAGTCTAGCTAAAACTCGAGAACGTCTGAACCGATTTGAGTAATTTTGGTTTAGAATTAAAGTTCGAAAGTTTAAAAAAATAGAAGGGAAAAACTGCGGGGAAACTAGAAAAAGCAACATTTTAACTTTTCCGATACAAACTGGACGAATTCGCCGGCACAGCTAGTTATTATATATTATACAGGTAGTTATTATATATTACTTTTTATTCAATAACTAGTTATTATATAGTTAAATATGTCGTACTAGCATGTTCCCAAAAACTTATCAACTTTTATTAAATTATAAACAGTAAATAAATTATCGGATTCGTTGATTTTTTTTTACTAAATGTTAGCAATCCGATACTATTGTGTTCTAGAGTACCTAAGTTAAATGATAGGAAAAAAGATATTTGCGTCAATGGTCTCACCATTTAAGATGTCAAAGATCGTGCAAAGTAGAATATCCTATTCAGTAGACCACCACCTTCATGGCACCTAGCAGAAAACTTGAGGGAAAACCTAAATCAATATTTAAACAGTAATAATAAGTTTAAGCAAATCGTTATCATTTGAATATATAAAAAATATTTTTTTTTGTATAGATTCGTAAAATATCTGTGTGTTAAAGATGTTTCAAGTTTTATTATTGACAGTCAATAGTTCTAAAATTGATAACACCTTGGCCTATTTTATAAAGGACTTCAATAATTTATAAGCTTCTACGTTCAGAACATTTTTATTAGTTGATTTTACTGTTTTTTGTTTAATTAATTTCGATAGCGTGTTTAGAAATCACTCCAACCTCGACCTTAATTATAACGGCCACTGTCACGACACATCAGTGCTCGCCTTTTTTGAACTTAACAAGATATACATTTTTTATCATCAGGATATCCGCAATTTCGTTTGTCTCATAAAAATATCTGCAATGAAAACAGAGAAAGTGTAAAATTGTAAAACTTGTTCTCTTGGTTGCATTCGGAGTTGTAGTACACGCTGTTTAAATCTAAACTAATAAATAAAACATAAATGTCTGTCTGTTTTCCTACGGCTATCCGCTAATTGTCGCTTTAAATATGTTTAAATACATTAAAATATGTATGTCTATAAATACTAGCGGCATTCTATGGTAGCTGGTTTGACGTATCACTTAAGTGTACATGTAATTACACATTTTGTTAAAACTTTTTAGGTAGCCATTACTTGGCGTGCACATTTTTTTTTATTTTTGGCATTGGCAAAAATATTTGCCATTAGTTCAGCTGAAATTTTCAAGTTATCCGATGTAATGAAAGCGGGCTTAAATTATTTAAAACTACATGACTATTTCATTTGTGCACTTTAACTGTACAAAATGCCACCAAAATTGGCTAATTTCACTCAATATAAACGCTAAATTTAATAGTTACAAAATAACTACAATCACATTTGGTACAAAAGTTACAAATACAAAAACTTATAAATTCAACTCACATTTGTTTTTTTTTTTGCACTAAATAAACATTCGAATCATTATGTTAATGTGTCGAACCGGCCATCATAACGTGCGCTAATACAATGTATGTTATTTATTTAATATTTAATTTAAGTAATCTTGTGCCACACATATTTTCTAGAGCGTGATATAATTTTTTTTTCAATATCCCCTATTTAACGGTTCTTACACGGTCAGATACAAACAGTAGAACCAAAGAATGTAAAGTTTTTAATGATAAACAAATAGACGGATTTTTGATGGTAATAAAACGAGGGGTTGCACTCCGGGAGTGCCGGCAGAAGTGAAAACTTGAATATTAACGTTGTGTATTTTTGATATTTTGGAATGGTTAAGGAATAATTTTGCACGAATTGCTATAATTACTAGTATGAAAGTACTATCATTTATGTTCTTAAAATACAATATTAATTTATTGCGCTATCGTACAAAAACATGACAACACGAGCATTCGCGCAAGCGCCTTGCGCCGTTACGAATTTTTGTCTTACGAATCAGGTCACGTGTCCTGACGCGAGATTAGAAGTTTTCACCCATTCCAAAAAAAGTGCGCAACGCCGCTTTAGAAGTTTTCACTTCAAAAATCTTGCCTATAAATATGTAAGGTAGTAATGGTCTGTTTTTTTGAATTGGCACATGAGGCCGGGCTGTCAATCTTCTTGCGTAAGTTTGCCACTGCCTTCCAGACCAAAATATGATAGTGGCGAGCACCGACTCGAATCATATTTACATGAAACAACGCGACGCACGCATTGTTATTTTTTGTCAAATGTGCAAGATGTAGCGTACTGATGATATACGAGAATAGATTTTTCTAAACCGTACATTATTTTTTCTATCTATTAATAAGAACAGTACTATTATATAAATTATGAGTTTCGGCTTTATACTTTTTACTGTTTTTTAACTTTAAACTTTTATTTTTAAAATATTACCACTACAGTACACTGTACGTATTACTTGCGATTATTATCATGTATTTTGCGTTAGTTGCAACTGATTTGTATATACAAAATTAGAAAAAAATGCCACAAAACAAAATTGGCAGCAAGGCTTCCGTGTAAAACGAACATAAAAAAGTATCTTGCAAAACTAGTATCATAAGAACGACCTCAAAATTTGATCTTTCATTTCAATTTAATAAACCACATAAATAATATCTAAACTAGAAGCCCACTTTGACTTTATACTAGATAAAATGTTTTCATTCGAATTTTAGGAGTTTTCCTGTTATTGGAATAACATTTTACGCCTTTTTAAAAAAGAAAAATTGTATATCTTTGAAAACTTGTTACCAACACAACTGATAACAAATAAATAAAAAAAGAAACGCATGAATTAATGTTCAGTAATTAGAATTACAAAATATCATTAGCAAAGAGCAAATGTAGTGGGTTCAAATCTGCCAACGGAGAAATGTATCATATCTTAAAAAAATGTGAAACATAATTTCTTCACAGATAAAAATGAAGTCACTTTACGCGTGAACGAATGGACCAATTTCCATACTTATTTTTTGGTTGTGTTAGTTACTGTTAAAGAAAGGTTCACATGAAGCGAAAAAACTAAGAAAATTGCAGGGAAAAATAATACTTTATTTTTTATATGCAAACTGTTTGTAATGTCAAGCGGTACGAAGTTCATCGGTTCGGCTAGTCTACGATAAAAATTATAGTATCTTGAAGCTCGTTAATAAAATTGAATTAAAAAAATTCACTTTTCATATTTTGATTACATTTTTATAGCTTTCTCGTCCTTGCGTTAACCCCTGGTCAAACCTGGATCCACCTCCATAGTTCTCTTCGTATACTTTGCTCAAAATTGAGCATCTCCTTGTGTCAAATTTAGGACCGCAGAACTGCACTTTTTATATCCTCTCAAAGCACTTGTTTCTGGCACTTTTAGATCAATTAAAGAGTGTGGTGCATAAATATATATCACTTTCTTCCTTTTAGACTTTGTTTCCAAAACACTGGAAACGACTCTTGAATTCCATCAACTACTTTATACTGAGGCTCCTGCAAATAGACTCGTAGCGTAAATCATCTCCTTTCATAACGTTTTAACATTTTATTCTCAGTGAAACTCTTCGAACTGGATGTGTTTGCTTTCTTAAAGTAGCACAAAGAAAAATGCTCTAGTACATAAAACCTTTCAGCTTTAAGATTCTAGATGCAAGGAACCCTACAAACTCCCGCCGTTGACGTCGTAATGTCTCGACGTTGTAATCAATATCTACAAATATCCACAACTTATATATGGAGCCTGTTTACCTCAGATGAACCCTCTTTGCATTTAATGTATTTGAGAAGCTTTTTCTAGTACTGGAAAACAAGAAACCAGATATTCTGTGGTGATAAATATGTCACCTATAAACACTAACCAATCTTTTTTTTATGATATTGGAAAAAGAAACGAGCTCACGGATTTCCTGCTTGCAAGAAATTCACGCCGCCTAGAGACACCAAAGGTGGTAATGGTGCGTTTTCAACCAGAAGCTGGGATGCTAGGCCTCGAGCAAAAGCAAAAGTTCCAGCTACCTTGCTCTCCAAACCGGATCACGTCAACGGCAAATGCTGACGTTATTGCGGCAGGAATAGATAAGGCGGTAGTACCAATGTCAGATGTCACTTTGTTAGTGACGGTAAGCTTATGATTGCCTTTTACGAGCTGCTTTGCCTTGTATTACATGTTAAATCTCTTGAGTTAATTAACAGCCCTACGAAAAAATGTTATGTTACCTATAAAGCACGGAATAAACACACGGCTCTCCTGATGACAAGAGACAACCGTGGCTTTATATGTATTATCGGTGTGTCTCTGCCCTGTGGCCTGTCCTGTCCATGCTGTCTATATACTTTCGTCCAGACCAAGACTTTAAGTGTGGGATGATATTGATCAAGAATTAACTACATTTTAATTTCATTTCAGCGAACTCCATAACACTATCTTATGGATTGGAAAGTGGATGGATCTCAGGAACCACAAGACACCTCAAGGATGAAAATTTGCCTGCTGGGTCACCGATCCCAGATATCCCTTTCTCTTGGATAGCGAGTGCAACGAGCCTATCAGCTCCTTTCGGTGTTTCAGCCTTCGCTTATATTGCAAATAGATACGGTAGTAAACTTGCTGTTATTTTGTTATGTGGACCACAATTGGTAAGTAGATTAAGGACTGTAGTTTAATGGCCTAAGGGCTGACACTACTTTTGCACACTTCGTGAATTTTTGAAGAAACACAGAAAAAAGACCAGTCGAACTAAAGAAGAGAGACAATCGTCGCGTATCGATGCCTTAGATGTCAATAGTTCGGCGTCAATAATCTGGAAGAACTATTGCATGATGCAATAGCCTAGTGATGGCAAAAAACATGTTTGGACACATAGCATTTCGATCGCTGACTTTTAATTACTGCAATTGCCTTGCGGTTGGTATTACGGCTTTTATTATATTTGTAGCCAAATCGTCAACATTTCGTTTCGTTTTGTCTTTGTCGAGTATTGGCTTTTGTGGAGTTTTGTACGATGCGATAGCTGTCAGACTAACTAAAGGCTATAGGTTGCTGAAGAGTTTTTCTCCTATTTGTTCTCCTAATTGGCTATGTTTAGAAATAGTCGTAGTCACGGTAGAAAGGATAGAAATTAATCAAACTTCATTTTTTCCCTATATTAGTTATTGTTAATTAGTTTATTTAAATACGCAACTATGTGGTATGTGGTAGAACATAATATTGGTAGGTATACTTATATATATTTGTAATAATTTCATAGTACATTTCCTAAAAATATTTCGATTTAATTCAATCAGCTTGACTATATACTTAATATTAAATTTTAAATATTTGGATCATTCGGCTGCAAAAGCTACAAAACTTATGAAGGCTTTATAAGCTAAGTATTTTTTAACATTATGGAACTACATAATGGCCAGTTTTTCGACTGTAAAATTTTACACTTTTGTTTCAGATATCATGGCTTATAAAAATATTATATCCGACACCCATTCCACTGATAATAGCTAGAACTATATCAGGAATATCAGCTGGAGGTACTTTTAGTGCAGTGCCGTTATACGTAAAAGAAATAAGTCAGGATAATATGAGAGGGATCCTGGGAGCCTTATTGATACTTATGGCTAATGCAGGGGTATTTATCATGTATGTACTGGGAGCGTATTTGGATTATCATACTATACAATATGTGGCTATCGCTATTGAAATCGCTTCAGTCATTTTAATGTTGAAAGCTCCACAATCTCCTTCGTTCCTGGTGAAACAAGAAAAGATTGAGGTAAGTAGATCAATTAGTAGCCAAATATATTCAACACAGGAAGTATCAATGTAAG